>JAOVVI020001957.1:0-22396 GCA_028571085.2 Nepenthes alata
TATGCATATCCCTGGTGGAAAGAAAAGATAATAAATTCTGAATTGAAAAGGAAAGATGGCCTTTGCCCATTAACACCTGAGGAAACTGCTCTTGCACTAAAGTCTCTAGACATTGATCCAAGTTTTCAGATATATATTGCAACTGGAGAAATATATGGCTGAGACAGGAGAAGGGCCAGTCCGTCTGAATTTGTAGGAGCTTTGGAAAAGTATGTTAAGGTGGTCTATCATACTCGTGCCTCTGTGGGCATGCGATTCCAAATGCTATTTGAGATGGAAGAATCAAGAGTCTGCTGGTTTATGGGCACAATCACAGGAATTAGTGAACTCTTAATTGGGAGCAGGGCTCAATGGGATGCTGAGCTATCAAA
The DNA here is from genome assembly GCA_028571085.2 of Nepenthes alata. NCBI lineage: Eukaryota > Viridiplantae > Streptophyta > Magnoliopsida > Caryophyllales > Nepenthaceae > Nepenthes > Nepenthes alata. The sequence goes on from JAOVVI020001957.1 coordinate 372, forward strand.
GGGGGAAACTACTTCTATGATTGCAAGGTCTAGTGGGAAAAGAAGCTACATCAAATACGTGACTTTGGATGAGTTTTCGTTGCAGCTGGTGTGCGGCAGTTTTACAGTGGCAACCATTCATCAAACTTTTTCCTCGTTCAACTTTGAGGACAAGGTTCTTCTGATGGAAACGGCAATGTTATGAACTTTTCTCCTTGCTCCAGGCCCAATAGCTCCACTCACCTCAACTGGGGCAAGCCCAACTGTCTACTACAGACGTTGACCCACCAAGCTTAGTCGTCCATCCGGTCGATCCGTGTCAAATTCAGAACATAATATTAATATTCTTTTAGTTATTTTTATTGTTAAGTTGTTAAATTGTTGTTTAGTTGGTTTTTTGTTTTACTTGCACTTCAGTCAGTTACAGAGTGCATATGAAGTTGTATACTTGGTTACAGTAAGACGATACAAAGTTTCTCTCTGCTTTCATTTCCCTCTCTGACACTCTCTCTCCGTCTCCCTCCCTCTCTCTCTCTCTCGTTCTGTCCTCTCTATCTCTCTCTTGATTTCCCCATTCCCTTATCTGCTTTTCCTTCCTTTTCCAGTCATTTCCTCTGTCGAACTCCCCTTCCCCTCCTTCAGATTTCTCTTCCCAACTCCATTTATTCTCATCTGTTGCTGCGCCGATTGCATGCCACCACAGCCGTGCACGTATCAGATTCACTCTGTTATTGCTTCCTTTGGACCATGCACGACCTTTCCTTCAAAGCTGATTTTCATTTACTATAATTAGGAAGATTTAACATGCTACTGGGAATCTCAGGCCTTGTAACCGTGTGCAAAAAGATGAATTAGTAAACCATGTTAAGGAAATGCTGGAATCCTCTCTCATCCAGCCAAGCACTAGCCCTTTTTCATCTTCTATGTTATTCGACCAAAAGAAGGATGGATCTTGGCGTTTTTGTGTGAATTATAGGTACCTTAACAACTTGACATTATAGAATAAGTTTTCAATCCCAATAATTTAATATCTACTTGATAAACTACATGGTGCTTACTTTTTCTCTAAATTGGATTGAGACTAGACTATCATCAAATTAGAATGTGTACTTTGGACATTCACAAAATAGTATTTCGTACTCATCATGGTCATTATGAATTTGTTGTATGAATGAGATTTTTCAAAAGCAATTTAGCAAATTTGTTTTGGTTTTCTTTGATGACATCTTGGTTTATAGCCCTAGCTAGGAATTACATTTACTTCATGTGTCCAAAGTATTGGAGGTACTGTGTAAGAATCACCTCTTTGCCAAGTTATCTAAGTGCTCTTGTGGCCAAAGTAGAGTACTCAGGTAACATTGTTTCAGGCACGGGTGTCTCAACTGATCCAACTAAGATCACAGCAATGATGAATTAGCCAAGGCCTACAACTACTAAAACTATAAGAGACTTCTTTGGACTTGCTGGGTATTACAGAAGATTTATATCAGGATATGGCATGATTGCTTGACCTCTAACAACACTTCCTTGTCTAAAGAAGCTGCATTGGAACAATGATGTTGAAGCAGCCTTCCAAAATGTCAAAGATGCTATGAACAAAGCCCCTGTCTTGGCATTTCCAGATTTTCAAGAAACATTTGTTATTGAAACAGATGCATCAAGTTCTGGCATGGGAGTTGGCTACAATAGGAAGGCAAACCTATTGCCTTTATTAGTATGCCATTTGGTCCAAGAAATCAAGGAAGACCTGCTTATGGGAGGTAACTATTGGCCATATTGTTTGCTGTCACTAAATGGAGGCACTTCCTATAACACCAAACATTTATTATTAGAACTGATCAAAAGAGCCTTAAACGTCTCTTGGAGGTGAAGTTCACACCAGTTTTGCAACATGAGCCTTACAAAACTCTTTTGATTGCAATATACAATCCAATGCAAGAAAGGAACTCAGAATATTATGACTGATGCCTTATCCAGGCAATTTGAATAATCAGAAATGTATAGCTCTTCATGGGTCATTCCACTATGGCTGCATGAAGTGGAGGATAGCTATCTTCTGGATAATGTGGCACAATCCATTAAAAGGTATCTGTTGATGGATCCAAACAGCAGACGTCTGTTTCATCTCAAAGCTGATATTCTGGAGTACCTTAACAGAAGATATGTTGAAGCTTTTACTGATCTAAGAGCCAAGCTGATCGCAGCACTTCATTATGCTCCTATAGGTGGTCACTCGGGTATTGTGGCTACTTATTTTACTTGCCGGGCTTGCATCAACAAGTGATTCACTTCATACATAATTGTGACATATGCTAACAAGATAAATCAAACAAAACACCATATCCAGGATTTTTAGCTTTTACTTATTCCTTCTCTAGCTTGGACTCTAGTAACCATGCATTTTATTGAGCACTTGCCAAACTCACATGGTAAAGATAATCTTTGTAGTTGTAGACATTGACCAAGTATGCTCACTCCTGTCCACTAAAACACCCATTTATTGCTGTAACTTTGCCCATATTCTTAGACAATATTGTCAAATTACATGGTTTACCTTCTAATATGTCTCTAGATCCGGATTGTCGAACGAATCAGGGAGCCGCCTTACTCGAGTTTTCGATTAGAAATCGGTTTTGGTTTCTGTTATTTTAAACCTGAATCCTGCACACCATAGCAAATGAATAAAAAGTAAGAGTATAATACGAGACTCGCTCCTTGGTATGTCCTTTGACGTTAAAGTTAGTAATCTTTCTACTCTTCAGAGAGATGAGAGGAAATGAATGCGTAGATGCAAGCAGATGGGGATTGAGTGTTTGTTGGAGGTTGTGCTCTCTTGGATGCGCTCGGATGGATGAGCGGCTTTGGAAATGCATTGCCTGGTTTGTTTGTCTGAATATCCGTAACGTCCTCTTCTTTATGGGGTTGATGCTATTTTTATAGTCATGGGTACCCTTTGATTGGTGGAGCTTTGATTCAATACATGGGCATTACGTCTCTACAGTTATGATGGAAGTTGTGTAACTGTCGTCTGTATTTGATGAATGGGCCGTACGATTTTTGACTGTTGGATTGGCATGGTAACTACCTGTAAGAATCCATTGATTATCTATTAATACCTATTTATTACTAGACGGTTCAAGTCGCACCTCTTGGGTGAACTGCCTCATCGTTTTCTTCTTTGGCTCAGAGGGTTTTCTGATGGGCTGTAATTACTTAGGCTTTTCTTCTTTCTATGCATTGGGTTTCGGGTTGGCCAGTGTACTGTTGTATCCATCACTAGCTCCCTATGCTGGGAGGTGTGAATTTTAAATTCCCGACAAGTTCATGATGGGACACTGGCTGCGGATCTTCCATGCGCGCTCATTTCCCAAATATTCCGCGGATTTGGTGCTCTTTTTGGTAGGATTTAATTAGATTCTTTGCCATCAATACTGGGATGTGTATATTCCGCGGATTAGGTGCTCTTTTTGGTAGGATTTAATTTGATTCTTTGCCATCAATACTGGGATGTGTTATCTTCTCAAATTAAATGCCTGTTGATTTATTCTCACGGCTATAAATGGAGGGATTCTCTATGCTTTACATCACTTACTACCACAAGCTAGAATAAGAGGGAGTTCTTTCCTAGCATTTGAAATTGAGATTCGAGGTTGCGCTAGAAGTCTGCGTTGGTTACCCTCTTTTATATGGAAATCCACCTTGGGTTTTCTTCTTTTGAGCTCGTTCCAAAACCTGGCCTTCATTGTTCTAAAGGTCCTTGGTTTTAGAGGGCGGTTTCTCTTCCCGTCCGTGTCGGGCGGTCTACTTTACTTCATTTTTGAAGAGGGGCTGCCTTAGACTCTGACTACGTTGAGGATAGGTGTAGTTTTGAAAGGGGCTGCTACCATTCCTTGAGAATGGGCTTTTCTGCTCTTTCCCTTCTTGAAACGGGCAGTTCTTGGAGCACTATTGTCATTTATTGTGTGAAAGTTTTTTCTTCTTTTTGTGTTCGTCTCAAGGTTGATTGGACTATTATAGTCAGATTGCCGCTCTATGTATTATTTATTTCCAAGTTGTACTTTTGCTATTGTAAGCTTGTATGTTGTGAAAGGAATTAATGAATGGAACTTCCCAGACTTTGTTTGTCTTTATTGCATGGTTCCGATATTTTTGTATGCTTTGAATAGTTGAAGTGGTCGAGAGTTACTTTTTGCTGTGTTATTTCTGACAATCTGACAATCCAGACCACTAACAACTAAGTCTTCTAACAATCCTACTTATAATAATTTACTCTGGATGCTCGGATGAGTATCCATAGATTAAACGAATTAGTCTCGAGTACGTGACGATCATACGTTGTCAGTCTCCCGTCTTGGAAAGCGATGTGCCTGGGCATCATAGCCTACGATGCGTTTGAGATTTGCCGAGCTGGGCTTCAAAGTCATCAGCTATCTGCCTACTACGTAGGGAGGTGTAGCGTCAGGCCATCATTATTAGCACAACGAAACTGACGCGCTGTAGCACTCTCTGGTGCAAGCACATGTCTTAGCCATTATGAAGACGCGCTTCTTCAGTACTTTTAAACGACGCCGTTTCTGGGCCAAATCTTTGGCTAGTTAAACTCTAGCCCTCTACCGTTTTTGCACTTCCTCACTCTTCTCGAATCTCTCTCCCTTGTTTGTTTTTCTTTTTGCTTTCATGGTTTCTCGAGCAACTTCCCAGTGTGTCACTGCGATCCAGTCTGTCTTACTTGCAATGATGTGGGCACCAGCGCCATTCCATACATAACACCTGAGGCTAAAGATAGAGCTTGCGCTCCTTGGCTCGGGATCATTTCCATTTACGTGGCTTGTCTGAAAGAAGGCCTTTGTATTCCTTTTGCGGAAGAGCACTACAAGATTTTGGAGGCTCTTGAGATTCTAGTGGCACACCTGCACTTCAACACTTTTTGATTTTCTTTATGTATTTTCTTCAGTTACAAAAAGCTTCTCCTGGATGCCCGGGCCGTGAAGGTGATCTTTCAGTTCAACCGGGATGCATATTGGATTTTTTCCACCCCCTGTAAGAAGTATAAAATAAGCGGGAGCAACCTAGATTCAATAAAAGGTTGAAAAAACTGATTCTTTTATTTGACCGTTCCTTCCGACTGGACCCTTTCTAATAAGTGGAGCATAGTCAATGGCGTCTATTCAGGAGATGTCTCGAAGTGAAAAGATTGGATGGCTTGGCTGTTGACTAAGCTTGTCGAAGAGAATGTTGTTACTCTGTGCCGGATGGTACTTGTCTTACCTAAAAGGCATTTGCCAATGTTCAGTGGGAGGTCAAGATGGAAGAGAATGATGTCACCACCATGCCATTTCACCGGCACAAGAGGAAGCTAGGAGAATTGCTTATTCGAGACGCTCCTAAAAGGGCGGTTGGTAGGGTTGTTCCTTCCTCTTCTTCCTTGACTGATTATGAGCGAATTGTGGATGAGGCCTGTGTAGCAATGATCGTAGAATATGCTGGTGAGTCGTCGTGGAAGTTGGGCTCCGTTCATTATTCTCCCGTTCACCCAGTTTTTGAAGAGACGATCGAATTTGTTAATGGCGGTGAGCCCCTAGTTCCTTCTGCTGTAAGAATAAGTGACTCTGTGGCTGACGTATTGGGTGAACCGATCAACACTCTAATTGTGACCATGTCTAGGGTTCTAGTTTTGGTTAGCTCATCGCCTGGTGCTTCTGTCTTAACGCCTCCAGCAGTTTTTGTTGAGGAGTGTGTTAATAATAGTCAAGTGGTTGAAGAATCGACTAAAAATAATCTAGAGGCCACGATTGCAGAGGAAGCACCTCATTTTGAGGCTTCGGTATCTACGTTTCTGGAGGCTTCGGGCGATTTTCTTCCTCCACTTGTCTTTGAGGTGCCCTCTATTGTCATGTGTTGCCTCTTTTGTGCTGGAGGCTTCCATCTGTATTTGGACATGATAATTTCGCCAGTTTTTCTTTTCAAGGGAGACCATCTCTTATTGAGGTACTTTTTGTTGAATTCTTCAATTTTTAGTCGTGCTGTTTACTGTTTTCGTTCCTAACTGACCGTTCCACTTTGTTTGATAGTTGCAGGAGTTGATTCGTCTGATGATAGATGGTTTATATCAGCGAGACACTAAGATCTCTCACTTGTCTCAGACGTATGCCAATCCTGCTACTCTCACGGAGATGGAGATTCGAGTAGATGCTGTCATTGCTGGGGCCCAATAGAGTTGAGATTGGGCCACTTTCTTTGACTGAGAGCTATCCTAGTCTCTAGCAAGATCCTAAGAGCTCCTAGATGAAAGATCTCTGTCGTTGGATCGAATCGAGTCACTCGAGGACATGTTTTAGGAGGTTGAGCTGCAATTTGACGATCTTCGAAGTACGTGCGCTTGACTTGAAGAAGAGCTGAGAGCTTGTCTCCGTCCTGAAGAAGTCGGTCATGCCTTGGATGATTGATTATGGGGCAGCTTTATCACTACAGACGGATCGTGTCTTTGGTTGTTCTTGACTTTCATCTTCGGTTCCTCGATCTGAGAATTGTTGGAGCTCCTTGCCATTATGATTTAACTGGTTTCTTGAAAACAGGTGGGTAGCCTTTGCCACGTTCAATGGGGGGCTCCCAGCCTTAGGATACTCGTTCTATTCGAGTGTTGGCATTAGGCAGCATCTTGTAATCTTCTTGATGGATACTCCTCATTGTAAATATTAATTCTTCAATAAATCATCTATATCGTTTAAATCATTGTTACTGATGTCTTTAAGTTTATATTGAATCTCTTTGCTCAACATTTATTTTGTTTGCAAACTAAACGTTATTGTTATTATTGCTGAGCTTGGTTCGACGTATGTGTCCAATTATTCTCATTCATGTAAGGTGGCGTCGTAGCACTAGGAAAACCTCTTTGTGGCTGACTAAGTTTGGTTGTCATAGTCGCCGGGCTTTGACGAAGCCTGGACCATCATCCGCACTAAGCTGATGTTGCTCATTCCTGTAATAGGAAGTTGTTGCACTTACGCGTCGGGTTTTAGTCCGTCAACCGTTGTCAACTGATGTGTGAGAAGAAGTCGTCGCACGTATGCTGAAAAGCCCCCTAAGGTTTTATGTTTCTTTAATCGCTTTAGAGAGGGTTAGACTTTTGTCTTCAAGTCCCCTGGGCTGTTGTTTTTTACCTCATTCGGACTGCTCGGTTGTCTGGTCCAAGGTTTTGTGTTCGACCTTATATGTGCTGCTTGGTTATTTGGACTGAGGTTTTTACCGTGTTTAAGTAAGTTGATTCACAGGTGAAGATTTTTACCCGACTTAGGGGCATTCTGTGCCATTTGATTTTATTCTAGGACACAAGCATTCACATAAACAATATAATAAATAAATAATTATTTTATTAATTGAAATATGATTACATCATACACACAATTCTTATGCCATGTACAAAGCTTACATGTGCTCGTTGTTGCTTCACTGGTAATACTTTTTGAGGTGGATGGCGTTCTATACTCTCGCGACTAGTTTTACATTCTGGGTACGTAACTTGTAGGCACCGTTTTGGAGAATTGTTGAGACTAGGAATGGTCTTTTCCAATTAGGGGATAGTTTATTGTTGTTGGTGGTTTTGCCTATTGCTGCTTTGCTCAGTAGAATTAGGTCCACCTAAAACTTGTGTGCTTTTACCTTTTTATTATAGTACCTAGCGATCCGTTGTTGATAAGCCGTCGTGCATAGCCTTACTGCGTGCTTGGCTTCTTTAAGCAAGTCGAGATGCTCTTTGAGTAGCTTGGAGTTGCTTTATGAGTTGAAGCTTTCAACTTATAGGTTGGGCAGGTTGATCTCTACCGGGATGACTGCTTCAGTTCCGTTGTATAAGCTGAAAGGTGTTTCTTGTGTAGGTTCCTTTAGTGTTGTCCAGTAGGACCATAGTACATAAGGTAACTCGTCTACCTAAGAGCCCTTTGTGTCTTCTAGTTCTGTTTTTAACTTGTGTAATAGGGTTCGATTTGTTACTTTTACTTGCCCGTTCGCTTGTGGGTAGGTGATAAAAGTGTGACCCAGCCAAATTTCCAAACTTGCCCGTTTGCCAGTGAATTAGGTTTTGTTGTCGGTCACTATAATCTCGGGAATCCTAAATCTACATACAATGCTTTGCCGAACAAACTCTATTGCATTTTGTTCGATTATCCGTGGTAGGGGAGTGGCCTTTACCCATTTTGTGAAGTAGTTGATGCCGACTATGACGAACTTCCTTTACTCAGATGTGATAGGCAATGGGCCTAATACGTCGAGTCCTCACTGTGTGAACGGCCGTGGTGACTATGGAATTTGTAGTTATGTATGTGGTTGATGAGGAATATTGCCATGAATTTGGCAGTTTTTGCATTTCTTCCCTAATTCCACGGCATTTCTTTTCATCGTTGGCCAATAGTAGACTTGTCGCATGACCTTGAATGCCAAGTTCTTGCCCCTATGTGCGTCTCGCAGATTCCGAGATGTACTTCGCTTAGCACATAGCTTCTTCTAGTGTGAAATATCGCGTGTAAGGGATGGAATAACCTCGTCGATATAGCCTGCCCTCTATGATGGTGTACCAACCTGCTGTTTTTTTATGCACTTAGCGTTATTCGGGTTTTCTGATAGAAGGCCTTTGTAGTAGTACTTTTCGTACAGAGTCATCCAAGTTTCGCAGTTTGAGATCTGAAGCATCTCTTTCTTTCGGACTAATATACTCGGGGTTGCAAGAATTTCTCTCATATTTCGAGCATGTTGCTTAGGATTTTCGGTCGCAACTGCTTTCGCCAATTGATCCGCCTTCCAATTGTTTTATCTCCGGACGTGGAGTACTTCCACCCTGTCGAATGCCTCGGTTAAGCCCTTTTCTCTCGCAAAATATCTTGCAAGCAATGGGCTAGACTCTTGAAAATTTTCAGTGACTTGTTAGATGATCAGTTTCGGGAGCGCATGCTGTTATGAATTTATCTTGAGATGTGAGATTGTCGTCACTGCTTCGAACATAAGTAAGCAAGTTCGTTGCAGAATAGCACTGTAAGCTGATGGTCAGTCGGCTATTAGGAACGTAAGCATGCGAGGTGCTATCTTTGGATATGTTCGTAATGTGACCTCTAGCTAAATGGTCCCCTGGATCGAAATGGGTTCGTTGTTTAGTCCGTATAAAGGTCTCTTGACCGGTTTGATTTGGTTCTTTTTTAAGCTGTGTTTAAAATAGGCATCAAGATATAGCAAGTTTCTTGAAATTCTGTTGTCAATAATTACTCGTTACAATTGATAGTCAAGTGTAATGTTTGAAATTGGTGCAGTGATAACAAGAGGATAGGAATGAGAAGTTATTATATGAGTCATATCGTCATTGTTAATACTAATATCATTTCTAACTCCTATCCTCTGCTTCTTGCTGCTAGAAGTCTTTTCTGGATGGTCCGAAATGATGTTTCTCGGTGGTCTCGTGGACACCACATTAACACTCCAGTTGCAACCCGGTTACGCAGCTGCTCCTGCTAGCCCAGCTCATCTTCATTTGCTCTTTCAGAAGTTTGCCCCAGGTCTCTCAAGAACTTATTGAGGTACCCTTTCCAAATGAGGGCCTCAATTTCTTTCCGTAAAATCCGACAGTTCTCAATATTGTGACTCAGAGATCAATGGTAGAAATAGTACTTAGACTTATCTCCTCTTGGGTTCTTAGGCTGTTTGGGCCATTCCAAGAACTTCTTGTCCCAGATCTATATGAGGATGTTTGTTTGAGTGTCATTTAATAGAGTTAGGTTCATGTGCCTGAACTATCTTCGAACACCCGACTCTACCCTCGGTTGCTTCTTGGGATCTCGGGTATTGGAGTGGTCTCCGTTCTTTCCATTCGTCGATCCCGGATGGTGATCTGTGCGCTCCGGCTTTTTAGCTTCGTTGGCCTCAATGGCGATGTACGCGTAGATGATGGTGTTTGCCTCAAGAAAAGTCTTAGGTTCTTATTGGATTCGGTGTTTGAAAAAGTCACACAACTGTACGGTCGCCATGGAGTTCAGTTTAACCTCGTTGGTTAGTTTGGATATCTTTCGAGCCTCTGTGTTGAATCGGGCCATTGAGTGCTTTAGGCTTTCGTTTGGCCCTTGTCATATGCGGATAAGGCGCCGCAACTACTTCTCCTTCCTTCGCCTGAAGGCGAACTATGACGGATCACGTCCTATTATCCGTCAACAACCTAATTACAATCATACTACAAAAGATAAAATACTCCTTGGACGTGAGACTTGCATGCCGATACCTCGACCACATTCTACAATTATAAAACAAGAGGCAGACACAGGACCCAAAACAACGCCACACATCTGCGGTTCCGACACTGACACAAAGTATCGACGACGACAAACCTGGTTAAGGATGGATGCCTGCCATCGATCCAACACACACACACACACACACATTCATATCTAACAATATTTTGCGGAAGCAAAAACATATCTGAACAACTTCCTCTATGGCCTGCACAACGTGAAACACCCTGTTTCACTACCACGAAAATAATCCTGTACAAAAATAATAATATTGTCCATGATCATCACAAAACTGGCCGCTCCGGACGACACAAGAATGTCATATGGGCTAACAACATTGCTCAGAGAACCATAACACATCAAAAGCCATGTCCGGAACTAATCTAACTAATCTACAATAAATGAAATTGCCTAAACTTGTCCGATATACAATAATACATTGACATCAGAACAAACAAACCAAATTTTTTTAAAATCTTCAATCTTGTTCGCTGGTTAAGAACTTTTGCAAATCCTGCTCATCTGAAGGTTAGTAAAAATAATAAGGAAGTGAGCCAATTGCTCAGTAATGCACAATATAAAAAGGAATATGCATACTATTAACTTAAATACATATTAGAAGGGAAATAGGAATCGTGATCGAGTGCAAATGCTTAAACGTGTGCAAAAGCCTTCATAATGCATATCCGATATTCTTATTTTTATACTTCACCAAAAAACATGCTTAAATCTTACTTTTTTTATGGACCAGAGTTGGTAGGCCTTACCTGTTAAATGAGCGGACTATCGAAGAAAGGGTTGTGTATGCTTCCACACAATATAAGGTCTCACGCTCCTATTCAACACCTAAAGGTGGGTAGTCTACATATGTTTCTATAGATGGGACCAGACAACACTTTTCTCTCTGTCGCGGTTCTAAAGGGGGAGTTATCGATATACCACTGCACTATCCTAAGACACGCCAAAGAATACTACCCGTTGAATGATACTTGGTCCAATTTATTAATTTATCTTAAAGGAAACTCCAACTTCGCTTCATAATAATTTAGTTCTCACACTTGGAGAACGATTTATAAATCTTATCAAATTATAGAGTTCCCTTTGATACTTTCACAATTCCTTTCAATGCATACGTACTTAATTATCTTTATACGGTGTCCAAATAATTCCACAACTTTTATAATTTTAGAAAATACATGCACAAATTTGACATGGAAATTTAGGAAAATTAACCACAATGCACCGAGTATCAAATATTCACATTTTCGAACCATAATTTGTACATATGAGGCACTCAACACGATTTCCCAGACCCGTGAGGCAAAACATATGAAATGCAATTAAATAAACATCACATGGCTAAAAATCATGACATTCCCGAAGTTAGGGTTCCGGAATCTGCATAATTTTCCACCTAAAATTAAAAATCGGAAGGCAAATTAACATATATGCATGTATTTCACATATATATCTCAAAATAGGGTAACAGATTAATAGGTATGCACATTTAACACACGAACATTTTAAAACCTAAGCTTGGATGTGAATTTGAACAAAAATACTGGGAAGGAACGACAAGAAATGAGCAACAAGATAAAGAGAAGTATAAGAGTGCACTTACCTCGACCCGATCTACGAGTTTCTTAACTGGCTTCACCCCGAAAACGGACCCGAGAGCTTCGATTTCCTCTTCTTTCTCTCCTCCTCTCTCTCCTCTCTTCCCTTTTCTGCAAAAAAGTGGCAAAAAATTTGATCGTCCGGGTTCAAATACCCAGACAGACGCTCCTCAGGTGCGAATCCTACTATATTTTGTGCTCGTGCACACCTTGGGCATGACTCAAGCGCCGGGCTACTGGATCCCACACTCAAGCGCGCCGCGGGTGCACCTCATGCACCTCTCCTAAACCGAACCCTGTAGATTTTTGGACCTCATTTTGATTTTATTAACTTATTTAACCATAATTATCATAAATTGAAAATGTGAACCTTACAGTAGACGTGCTGGATTAGCTGGCTACGTGCCTTCCTTGGTAGGGTGGTGCATGAAGCTTATTCTCGGGATGAAGACCTCCAGTCATCTCAGAAATAGTGTGGATTCCATCGTTTTGGGCTTTCATCTCATGCTTTGAGACTTAGTTGGCCTTCTAGCGGGGACTAGGCCTTGTTGCTCAGGGCCTCATGTGCCTCAAGGTTGTCAAGTTGCTGAGTCATTTGCTTAACAGGCTTTTTCTTCCTCCGGTTCCTCCTTTTGGACGTCAATGTCTGGGAGTTGGAGGAATGAGCCTCCAATGGTTGTCTCTCTAGACGGGCACAAATGGTTTGGAGCAATTTGGACATAGTATTCACTTGGGCTGCCAGCGTTTCCACATTTATGCCCATGATCGGACGGACATGACTACACATCGTTGGGTCATCGCTATGTGAGGTGGCATCTCTTGCAAGTATGCTTTCTTGAGCCCTGGTATTTACCATCTCTGCTCTCTTCAATTGTGTGGTTAGGCTTTTCGTCGTTTCTCACAAATGGCGTCAATGATGCGTCTTTAGATCCAAATTGTCGAACAAATTAGGGATCTACTTTACTCGGGTATTCGATCGGAAAACGGGTCCGGTTTTTATTAATTTTTAATTTGGATCTTTCACATTATAACAAACGAATAAGAGGTAAGAGGAATACGATACTCACTCTCTAGTATTTTATCTGATACTCAAGTCAGTAATCTTTATACTTTGGAGAGAAAGATAAGAGGTAATGAATACGTAGATACAGGCGGATGGGGATTGTGCGTTTGTTGGAAGGTTGTGCTCCGTTGGATGCGCTCGAATGGGTGAGCGGCTTTGGAAATGTATTGCCTTGTTTGTTTCTATGAATATCCTTAATGTCCCCTTCTTTGTAGGGGTGATGCCATTTTTATAGTGAGGGGTGCTCTTGGATTGGCAGACCTCTGATTCAATGCATGAGTGTTACCTCTCTACAGTTATGAGGAGAGCTGTTTGTATAATTGCCACCTACATTTGATGGTTGGACCGTATGGTTTCCGACCGTTAGATTGGCGTAGTAATTACCTGTAATAATCCATTGATTATCCTTTAATGACCATTTATTACTGGACGGTTTGGGTCGCACTTTCTTGGGTTAACTGCTGCGCCTTTTGCTTCTTGGGTTCAGAGGGTTTTTTGATCGGTCGTTGTTACTTGGACTTTTCTCCCTTCTGTGCATTGGGTTTCGGGTCGGCCCGTATATGCCGTGCCATCACCTTCTATCATAATTTCTGACAGAGACAACATATTACTACGTAATTTTTTGTAATTTCTTTTTAAAGCCTTAGGAACGAAAATAGACCTCTCAACAGCCTACCACCCTCAAACCAATGGCCAGTTAGAAAGAGCTAACCAAACTTAGAAGGCTATCTTAGATGTATCACAAGTCACAAACCTAATAATTAGTCTTCTTGCTTGTCTTTAGCCGAGTGGATTTATATTTATACTTACCACACATCCCTAAAAATGTCACTATTTCAAGCTCTTTATGGTGATGTACATCTACACATACCTATGGACTATCCTAATGACATTCCTATCGTATCAGTCCAAACATACTTACACAACTGAACCTCCCTCAACAACTTCATTAAAGTGCCGTCACATTTGTCACATAACCGTATGAAATTACTTTCTGACAAGCACAAGTCAGATAGATGATTTGAAGTGGGAGATGTGGTGTACTTAAAGCTGCAATCCTATTTGCGAAATTCTATGGCTCTTAGGAGATCATTGAAACTTGCTTCTTAGTACTATGGTCCTTTTCCAATAGAGGCAAGGATTTGCAATGTAGCAGGCAGGTTGACATTACCCCCATAATTCTAAATTCATCTAGTGTTCCATTTCTCATTCCTTTACCCATTTTGGCCAGTAAAAGGATAAAGAGAGCTGATTGTAAAATCCAGCAGTGGCTAATTCAGTGGACAAACACAGACATTTCAGATGCCACATGGGAAGATTCTTCGTTCAATGGAAAACTACTTCATTCTTGAGGACAAGAATGCTGTCAAGGGGAGGGTATTTGTTACATAAATGAGTTGGCAATCCAGATGAGGAGAAAGGCAAACTGCAAGAGGGATCAAGAATCAGTTATACTGTTAATTAGCACCCAAACATATTGTATTAGGTGTAACCATGAGTTTGTTAGGCAACAAAGGTACTTAGATGGTTATTTTAGTATTGTAAAGTGTCAATGAAATAGAGAACCGATTGTCAAGTACTATATAGCAATTGATAGATTCAAATCAGTTTTTGGACATGAATTGGAGTGAATATCTGAGTGCTTTCCTTGGAAACTCATCAGTTTACCTATGCTCTCCTTCCTTTTTTGCCTTTCTTTGCTCAAATTCTCCCCACTTTCCTGCCTTCTAATTCTTTGTTTTTCATCTTTTATTCTATTGTTTACAAGATAATATCTTTTTGCTAACAATGACCCTTGTGAAAGTACTTGGGGTGTTGGACTGCCCAAAAGGCATGATCAACCTCTCATTAAGACTGTCCTTCATCTTGAAGGCTTGCTAAGTCACCCAAAAATAGTTCCTTGTTTTTGTGCCACCCCAAATTCTAGCTTAATTTCATCCTTTACCAGCTGAAATTTTCATCCTCAGCTTGCTACTATCAATTTGGGCCACAATCCCTATAAATTTTGGCATAAGGTCAAATTTTAGTGTAAGTTGATATTTAGGAGTTAACTAATTATGTTTGTAGCTCACTAAAAATTCATACAACCCTGCAAAGATTATTCTTAATAAACTAGTACCTCTTTCATGATTTGTTCATGCCCAAACGTGCTCTAATTTATGCTTAAGCACATCTCTAGTATGCTTAAAGTTTAACTATTAAATTACCCTGATTAATACATCAGAATTATTTTTCTCAAATTACGTAATTTAATTACATAAAAAATCTGGGATGTCAAAATTGGACCTCAATCATTTGATACTCACAGTTTAGATGTGTTCTGCACTAGTAATGATAGTTGTATGCCAGGTTGCAGGGGCATGCAATAGGCTTTACCATTGGTTTCCATTTTACGATCGAAAATGGGATCAAGAACAATTCTTTATAAATATTAAGTTAGATGCCCCTACCTTTTATGGTTGCCCAGAATCTTGAGTTTTTATTCAATAAGTTCAGGATATGGATTGATTCTGAGTGGTATGACATGTTTTAGGATAGGAGAATGCATTTTTCTAGCCTCAAGTTCACTGAAAATAGTATCTATTTTGGGATAATGTGGAGGATCTATTTGTCAAGTGTCAAGCAGCCCCTGTTGAGAGTTGGCTGCTGTGAAATGATACATTCAGGGGAACTATCTGCCTCGTTCTTACAGCAGTAATTACTACACTAGTATAATGCCTTTTGGTAGGGCATCTTGTGTGTTTGAGTATGTGACTCAATTTGTTTACTTTTGAACGAGAAGTTACATAATTGAGGATGAAGTCTTGACTTTAAGTAGATTTAGGTAGGGTATATGATGATAATAAGATGAAGCTTGTCCTTAAGAGTGTCACCACTCTTGAAAGTTGTTTCACATCCTAATCCATAAAATCTCTATTGGATTAGTACCCTGTTCGTAGAAATTAAGGAGGTCTTAAGCCAATGCAATTCTATTGTATAACAATCATATCTAGTGTGGTGTTATTTCTATGGATTTGGCCATGTCATTTTCGGTCAATGGTGATTGTACTATTTGCATTTGACAATAATTGGTCACTCTAACTCATGCTCTGATATGTACGAGAGTAAGAAGATTAATATACATCCTTTACCCCAAAATGTAAATTTATATGGGAAAGGGCATGGTAGGGATGAATGGGCTACAAATTGTTAGCGTTGTAGAGTTTAAGCATGCCATTTTAGGCAAGTGTGCTGTATTTGTTGTTATTTTAAAAGTCCCTTCAGATTCTCCAATGGTGACACTTAGTGAGTCCCATCAAGTTCTTTAGAACTTTGATGATGTCTTCCCTAAAGACCACCTAAAATCATTTACCACTTTTATGTGACATTCAAACATGTCATAGACTTTGTCCCGGGAATGGCTTTTTCAAATTAACCTCATTATAGTACAAATCTTACTGAACATGTTGAGCTCCAAACGTAAGTTGGGAAACCCCTTTATTGGGTGCATTTATGAGAGCCCAAGTCCATGTGTAACTGTAGTTTTCTTGACGCCTAGGAAATATAGATCTTAGAGGATGTGTGTTGATTGCAAAACCATCAATAACATCGCCATGAAAACATATTTTTCTCTCCACAGGCTTGATAGGTTGGATAGGATAATTGGAGCCATAATCTTCTCTCAGATTGATTAGGAATCACTCATTAGATAGTTGGAAGATGACCTTCGGGATGAAAAATATTCTTTATGAATGGTTGGTCATACCTTTTGAGATCTCCAATGCCCCTAGTACTTTTATAAGGGTTGTGACCAAGGTCTTACAAACTTTTTTGGGGCTGTTCCTAGTGTTCTAGTTTGATGACATCTTTATTTATAACTCCTTAATACATACTAAAAATAAACTATAATGTCCAATGTACAACCATAGATTCGGGACACAGCCCATCAAAATTTATCTGAAATAGAACATGCCTAAACCATGATAAATTCTCAAACTATGAAGCCAAACAAATATTTTTGAAAGTCCTTGACCTCTAGAAAATCTCCATGACTAAGCTACTCTTCCTGCTAGACTCTCTAGTACCTGCACCAATTTAGAAGAAAAAATAAGAATGAGCCAAAGGTTTAGAAAGCAATTTGTCTCCAAAATCAATGCAAAAATAATAATAAGAAACTTGGGACTCTAACAATAAAAGTTGTAAGGCATACAACAATATATAACACAAGTAGTGGTTCTCGATATGATTGTGCTTAACACACTACATCATAAAATCATGAAAAACAAGATCTCAATGGATCAACCATTAAATTGATTGCATCGAATTCTGAGAACATCAACAACATTTGTTCTTAATCCCAAAACAATAGAGGTCTCATCACAATATCAAGATGCCAAAAGAATCTCCTTGGAACTTATACACCACTATAACCATCGGCCAATATAGTGATATCCCCTCACCTGGATGGATGACACGAGGTTACCCAGCATCCAAAATTCTACATGCAACCACCTTGACTCTTAAGTGACTTCTCCCTACCCCACAAGGGTCAGCAACTACCTGGAAAATCTCAATCCCTGTGGCATGACCAGGTCCAAATCTAATGTCCATTGCTGATATTCTCCAATATCACAATACGATGGTTATATGGTTTTAAGCATGCCACTGCAGAATCAAAGACCTCAAACCTCCAAATGTAGAATCTATATTGGAGATATGTAAACTACAATAGGTTTCCCTGGGGCCCATACATTCATATGCCTTGGTGTTTTTTTACACTCAACCTATCCATGCAACATTAACAAGATATCAAACTTTGGAAGACCATAACAAAGAATTTTTGGCGTTCGTACACCGTATTCTATGATATTTTGACACAGTTCTCTATCTTATCCTCTAAGTGGATATATAACGTCAATGATATCAAAGATAATGATAATAGGACAATATGATGAACAATAATGATATTTAATCAAGAAAATTGCATAACCATAATCAATGAACAAAAACCAAGGATCAATAAAGAAATATACTCAAAAATTGGAATTTGAATAATGGAAAAGGCCCTACACGTCTATAATTGCCTACCACATGATCTGGTGTTCTTTCCTTTCATCAATTTATACCCTTCATATATTAACCAGTAATTTCCATACACTAATATACTTATATTCATTCAGTCAAATCTAATCAAGTGATTCGGCCCATACTTGAAATTTAGGTTGCATCACTTAGCATATCAATCTATTATTCTCATAGGGTTAAATCATAGCACCCTAAATCTACCGTATGCCTTAGCACATACCTTTAATCTAAAATCAAATTATATATAAATAATGTTTAAGATAATAATTCCCAATTTAAACTTGTACAAAACTTCACTAATTGCGAGTCTTATAACTTAATATGCTCCACCATGGTGAACAGTATCATCTCTACCAGTCCACTGCTCGAACAGCACAGCAACAGTAGTTGCAGCCACGAGACACTTGCCGGGAGGAATACTTGAGCGAGTGAATCTCTATGCATAATCCGTGTGTTGTTCACTTAGGAACACTCGGTCTAACAGTTGTCTTTCCAATGCATCGTTGGCTGCTTTCTTTACTTGGCTTACAACATTCAACGTCGTTCAATCTTCAATCAAATGCTTCCTTAGATTATCAAATTCTCATTAGACTAAGAAATCTTAATGTTGGTTCATCAAACATTCCGAACGGAAAATTTCCAGACATATTTGTATTTATTTAACATGAGAAAGATTGGTCCTAAAATAAATTTAAAAGTCTGGTTACATCCTTCCAAAGAAACAGAACTTCTTCGCACTCGAACATTTAGCGTTGCTCAAATGTAAATCAAGCACAGCATCTTGGGTTGTGTATTTTTCATTTCAACAATGATATATTAAACTTGGATTATCAAACTTATATAATGGCGATTTACGTACATCAGTCTATCAATTTAACATATGAACAATCGGTCCTAATGTATCATCAAAATCTGGTTCTCCTCACTATTCAAACATCTCAATGAGCTCTTTTCGTCTCGAATTTCAGATTCATGCACATCTAGAATATAGAACAACTATTTTCTACCATGTTTCTATCAATTTTCACACGATTAACCATACTAAAGCCCTACAGAATCTGATTACAAATGATTTGGGGACCATGCTCTGTTTTTCAAACATTCTTCAACAGAACCAATTAAATTAGCATAAGATCCTTTTAGATTGTTCATGACTTTGTATTATCAGGGAAATTCATGTTTGTCAACCACCAAACATAAGAATTCGATTCCTAGAGGTTATAATGTAAACTTACAAGAAGGGTATAAATTTACTTACTGAAAACTGTTCTCATTCTCTTCTTCTTTACTCTGTTCAAATGGTTCTCTCTCTCTTCCTTGATTTGAATGGAAAGAGTGTACCAAATACAAGGATTGCTTCCCAATTTATAGCTACTCCCTTTACCGAGTTGAACTGCTCTAACTTTTCCACTGAATTCAAAGTCCTCTTTTTTTTTCTTTTTTTTGGATTCAAAAACTAAACCCTGTTATTTATTCTGCTGCTCTCTTATTTTGAAATTAGGCAACTGGCTATGCAGACTAAGTCCCCCCTAGGCAGATAAAGATATGTATTCCTCTTATACTAGACAGTCCAACAGTAACGTCCTCACTAATTTGCAATATTCTCCATTTACTTTATTTATTTATATAAATTTCTCATTTAATTACTCAAATTATCCAATTAATAAATTACCTCTTTATTAGAATTCCCACACTTCATAAATCTACCACTAAAATTCATTAAAATTTTCCTCTTGGATTTGAGCTAAATTACCTCTTTATTAGAACTCACATTTTCAGTGCAGTAACTCATTATTCGAGTTAACAATAATGACCACTCAATTAAGAAAGAACCTAAGAATAAAAGAAACCACAAACAATTCTGGTATGTTGAGATATTATAGTGGACATAATGCACATTCCACTGTTTATTTTTCCTCTTTTCCAATTATTTTGTGTTGGCCTTTATTACTGTCAGTAAGTAAAAGATAGTTCACAATGGCAACTATTAGGAAAACTCCGATGGGCTTCATTTCCACCTTTTGTCAACAACCTTTATTGCATTAGCGTGATTCTTCATAATTAAATACTGCATAAATTAACTGGACCAAAACAGAATACTCTGAGATGACATACAATCCTCTTATGGTGTTGTACACTTAAACAATAAACAATACTATATAGGCTGTTTGTCGGTGAACATGAGCTGAAATATATGGGTAAAAAGTTCTCGAAATACTTGTATGTGGACTATGGTACAGCACAGTGCACCTTTTACTTGTCTGTTAGTTGCTAAAATAGCCATAATGGGTGAAGAATGGTAGAGATTCCGTCTATTACCTTCCAAGACAAATAAAAGCACATAAACATAATTGTTTGAGGATACAAAAACGAGTAAGTTTCGGGGAAGTTGAGTATGTCATTGTCTACCAGCAGAAATCTACCAGGCTGAAAAAAGAACTGTATGTGAAAGAGAGAGAGAGAGAGAGAGAGAGAGAGCACCAAACTAGCATAAGGGGTGGAATGTAGAGATATTGTTGGAGAAATGCTCAAAATTACTCATAGTGGATTGATAAGTGAGGGAACTAAGGTTCTATTTTGTCATTATTTGTTCAGCTGTAGCAGGCCAAATTTGAGATGGTCCAAATTGGAGTGGACTATGATGATTGTCTAGGCTTGACAAGCATGTTTTCTAACCCTGAAAAATATCTTAGCAAACACTTGTCTTGGCATTAGGGTTGTCACAATGTGAGTTGAGGTCGCCTGCATGTCAATGTCAAAACATACACTCCTTGGAGACTTGAAGTCTTACTCTCAAGTCCTATTTTTTATGCCAATTTTGTTTTGATGAAATTTGTTCATGAGGAAGCATATCAAGTTTAAATACTTTGCCAATTTTGCCTTGATTGTACTTTTGACAACAGAGCTTGCTCAAACTTGAAGGATGGGAGAATGCTGTTACCATCGTTTCCAGTGACATGCGTTGTTGGGATTCTCCAGTGAAAGCTGACATCTTGGTATGCATGCTATCTTTTTGTAGCTTTCATATATGTATAATATTAGTATTTGTACTCATATGTCTTTTACCTCTGCTATAATAAATTAAGGTTAGCGAATTGTTGGGTTCTTTTGGTGACAATGAGCTATCTCCCGAGTGCTTGGATGGGGCTCAAAGATTTCTGAAGCCAGACGGTGTCTCAATCCCATCATCGTATGTATTGTATCTTTCAAGAGGCTTTAATCCATCATCTTTTTCATGAAATCAAAAAGAGTTATGAAAGCCAAATCAAAGCTGAGTTGATGGAAAACCCTAATTCTTCTAGTAAGTTCAATTCAGATAGCCGGGATGAAATTCCTACTTGTTTGTACTGCTTGCCTCAATGTCTTTGCTATGTCTTCTTTAGCACCTCTTACTTTCGCACCTTTGAGCACTCACACACTGCATTATATTCCAACTAATTATTAATAGTTATTAATCACAATTGTATACTATGTTCATAAAATCCAATTTGAGATTATTTATGCTTTTCACATAAAATTAGATTTAGATTTTAACTGATTAATAATCCCGTTTGTCGAAATTTTTGGAGACAGCTATGATAGATTGAAAAGCAAATTACTTATCCTGTTTCCTACCTCAAAACTTCCAGCACAGTAACTTCTTGGCACAATTTTCCATGGCTTGTCAATTATCAGTATTATGTTCAATTCTTGCGGAATTTCTGCACTTTTGACACTGAATAGGTCTAAGGAGCCATGACAAGATTGTTGAAAGTCATCCTTTTTCCTCATCCTAAAGAAGGCACTCCAATTGCCTACAGCCAATTTTCCTTCCTAGCTTTCCAAGTTACCTCATGTTTGGTTGGAGGAATAAGGTGGGAATGGAATTTCTATTCCCAGGGAATAGATATTCCTCTGTTTGGTTGCAAATTTAATCGGGAATAAATATTCCTACAATTTATGTGGAATTAGCTATTCCCACTATTATTATTATATTTAATTATTATTATTATGTTTTATTATTATTATTAATATATCATATTATTATTCTTATTATTA
>JAOVVI020001958.1:281-17322 GCA_028571085.2 Nepenthes alata
ACTCATATGACTGAGCCGACGATGTCACTAGTTCGATGACTCCTGACTCCTTGTCATATGAATCTCTCTAGCTGCAGTAGATACTTTTACCACATATAGGCCGGAGCCCTTTTATCCACAAGAAACAACTATAGACCCTCTGGTCAACTTCCAATCTCCTTCACAAAAAGGTACTACAAAACCCTTTATCATCCAGTCTGTCGACTGAAATGATATTTACCCGGATGTCAATAATGTGTGGAACATCCTTTAAAAGCAATCGGGTCCCATTGCTGATGACAAGTGATATGTCACGTTTGCAAATAACCAGGATTGTTCCTTCGTTTTCAATTCTTAGCACTCTAAAATCTCTCGGAGTGTAAGACAAGAACAATCCCCTGCTAGATGTGACATGGAGTGAGGCACCTATATCTACCACCCAATTGGATTCGTGGTCGGTCAAGTTTAACACATAATCCGTTTCACAGGTCAGTAAGAGGTCACCCTCAGTTACAACTGAGATTGAGGCATTTTCTTTACATCGTCCCTTTTCAACTTTATTCTCCTTGTCATCTCCATTATTATCATGCTTCCATTTATAATAATATTCCTTAATGTAACCATTCTTTCTACAATAATGGCACTCTATGTTTTAAAACATTGGCCGAGATTTGCTCCGACCCTTTTCTATTGACTTTGGATCGTGACTTTTGCTCCTTTCCTGTGACTCAGTCACGAGTACCTCGGAGTGTTGAGAGGTGGAGGTCCCTTGTGACAACTATCTCATTTTCTAATTCAGCACAACTTCTTTGGCCATTTCTAGCGTCACAATGCCATTTGGAAGTAGTGTTAGTAATAGTGATTCGAATCACCTCCCATGAATCAGGCAGGGTTGTTAGGAGCCACATGTCTAGCACTTCGTCCTCAAATTTAATACACATACCATTTAACCAGTCTACATATTTTTAAAATTCATTCAAGTGATCTATAACGGATGAGTCGTTCTTATATCACACCTACATTAATTTTATCAAGTAATAAATCTTGTTGTTGCCAGTTTTGGAAGCATAGAACTTCTCCACCTTCTCCTACAGTGCTTTGGTATTTGTTTCACTCCTAATGTGGTTGTATACATTATTATCTTCAAACTATCGTATATAACTACATACCTGCCTGTTCTCAAGATACCAGTCCTCTTCCAATTTTGTCTCAAACTTTTGAGTGGCAAATATTGAAAGGTGCATCAACTTGATAAGCAACAGGTCTGACATCTTGATCTGCCAAGTGTCATAGTTTGTACCATTAAGCTAAATTATCATATTTTTGATCTCCATTGATTCCAGCACTAACAACCGGTCTCTGATACCACTTATAGGAAAAATAATTTCCAATCAAACAAATCAGAATAGGACAGGAATGATGGAATGAACGCACAAACACACACACGATAGAGGAATGTGAAAGAAAGAGCAAAAACACACTAAATTTTTATGTGGAAAGCCCTCTTCTAAAATAAGAGGAAAAAATCACGGGATATTTAGTCCATAAAATAAATTTTACTATGTGAATGTGGTTACAGAAATCTCTTTTTGGCTACAGAAGCCCTTTGAGAGCTGAGAACAAAACCAAAGAGCGTGAATATAATAGTAAAGTCTGGTTACTCTTTGATCTCTCTTAAGTTTTTCTCCTTTTCACTTCTCTCTACACTTTGTTTGCATACCCAACATGCACATATATATATATACAAATTTATTGTGGTCATCGCCTACCAAGTAGGCAAGTTGCGTGTGTACAAAATCTACCACCAACTTTATAACCTGTTATGCTTAGCATCATTCCGTTGGGTAGAGTTAATCTACTCAACCAATCAATTACTAGCTCTAAGTGTCAACTTTTCTTTCAGAAAAATAACTGATTGCGCATATATTATAGGTGATCAACTTTTCAGTTATAGTTCTCAAACATTGACCAAAATCCTCGAACTTTAAAACTTCAAACCGGCCAACTGCAATCCAAAATTTTCATTACAAAAATTCCATAACGGCTAATTTTATTCCTGGCCAGTCCATTCCGACTTTTATCCATTCTGGCCTTCTGTATTCTGGAATTTCCAACCATTATAAAAATTTTATTCTGTTAGGGTCATTTTTATGGTTGACATATTTCATGACTATAATTAGTCATGTGTTGATATTGGGTTGTATTTCATCAAAGTGCTGCATCAACGGATTTTCATAGTTATTTGTTCCCGGGTTCCAAGAGTACCGCGCCAGTCGTGCACATGCCACCAGATCGAGGCATGATTCCAGTATCCCCGCGTCTACCGTTTGCTCACCACACGCTCGAGCACAAAATCCAATACCTATCCGCTCGTTGCTTGCCTCCTTCTCGGTTGAGCTCCTATAGGGTTTTCTTCGAAACCCTCTGTGCACTCGCCGCGATCTCAAGCATTGTGGCAACGGGCAACTTTTTTTAAACGGAATTTTCAAGCTCCCTATAAATTCCCTCCTTCCTTTAGTTGCCCTAACACTTGCTTGGACTGTTGAACGACCTTGGAGTAGCATCTAACTTGAAAAATCTCTCATTTGTGTGCTCCATTTGTAAGAAAATATTCCTCAAACGATTGTGCTTTATTAACAAAGTATTCTCTCCACAATGTGTTTTATCCCATACACCTCTTCCCGCCTGTTAATCTTCGTGGCGTCATTGGTGGCGTGGATGCTGGGCTCCAATGGTGTTTGGCTATTTCAAGCGGTTTGAGAGAGAAGATTGACGTGAAGTTCGAAAGGCGTCTGGTTTCATTGCTACGAGTAAATCCAAGGAGTTCATTGGTAGGGATCATAAGACAGGAGTAAGTCGGTTAGGTTAGTATGTTTATGTTACCCGATCTATTTGTTGATTTTTATAGTGGATATTTTCTCTGGCCGTTAAAGCTCGGAGTGTTTTTTTCAATTATTATGGGTATCAAATTTTTTCTTCGTAAAAAAATTATTACTTTTAATTATTGTTTATTATTGTATACTTTTTATGCATGTTATTCGTCACATCATCTAGATACAAATATTCTTTACGTGTATTAAATATTTAATTTTATATTATTTTTGCTAATCTTGCACATGGTCAAAACATTATTGTATAATTTGGGATGAAACGTTCTTCTCAATTATCCTGATCTGCGACCCCCGATCTAGATATATATGAGTGGATCACTCTCCATTCATTCCTTCTTTGATGTGAGCGACTATACCTATTGAAAGGTTCGTATGAGAGCTTTTCTCAAATCGATGGATGAGCGACTGTGGGCTAGCTTTCAAATGGGGTGGACACCACCTAGAAGTTTGGCTAACGATGAACTAAAAGTTCTATCTTTGTGATCAAAAGAAGAACTTGATTCTTGTAATTAGAACAGTAAGAAATTACATGCTATCTTTATGACTATATCTCCTAAAAAATTCAGACATTTATCTTTGTATGAAACCGTAAAAGATGCGTAAGATATACTTGAAATCACTCATGATGAAACCAAACTTATAAAAAGTTTAAAATTATAAATACTAACTATTAGATTTGAAGAAATCTGTAAGAAAGATGATGAAACATTCGATGATTTATATACTCACTTAAACGATATTGTGAACTTCATATTTAATTTAAGAAAATAAATTCCTAAAAATAGAATTGTTAGAAAAGTTTTTAGACAACTCATTGAACGATTTAAACCTAAAGTCACCGTAATTGAAAAAAGTAAATATTTTAACAAAATAAAAATTAAAGAACGTATAGGATCTCTCCAAACTTATAAGCACACACTTCTACAGTTAAGGAAGTAAAAATTAATTTCTCTAAAATCAAGTAGGAAAGAGAGAAACGAGGACTCTGATAAAGAATCGTGTAGCGATGACGATTTTTTTTATTTGTTAAGAATTTTAAAAAATTCTTGAAGAAAAATAAATATTCATCAGACAAATCAAATGTTGATTTAAAAAGATCACCTAAATCAAAGAAGAAAGACTGACGTAAAATTATGGGCTCCAAATAAAAAAATACCCAATACAATGTCACAAGTGTAAAGATTTTGGCCACTATCGTACTGAATACCCCAATGTGACCTTCAGTATGCTTATGATAATTGTTTAAAGAATGTATACAAATCAAGAAAATAAATGTGTCATTAAAGTATAAACTAATAAAAATAAAAAATAGCTCTTAAATTCGTGTTAGACATAAAAGTTTAAAAAGCTGAGGAATTGAAAAGCTCTTTTATTGAAAAATCATGACTCTTGTAACTAATCTTGAGACTGTTCACAATGATTTGAAATAATTTTTAAATTGGCCCAAAAAATTGGACCATATACTCAGGTTGGAAAAAATTAGAGAAAATAAAATTGGGTTAGGTTACTCAGAAAATTCCTTAAATGCCAATGTTAAATCTAGAACTGTATTTGTTTGACCCATATCCATATCAAGACAAAGCAATACAACATCTGCCTGTATTGATCAACCGTCAAGAGTTTTCTCTTATCATTGGGTTAAGTCACAAACTGTTGGCAAACAAAGGTATGATTCTGATATCAATAATTTGTTCATCCCAACATGTCATGGGTGCGACATTATTGGCTATATTTGCCCCTACTGCCTCGTAATATCACGTCAATATAAGTCTCGACAAAACTCAAATATTGAGCATCTCATTCACCGTATCAAATATCTAAATGATCAAGTGACAAACTTAAGCAATACTATAAAACATGGTAAGAAATAGTTGATCAAGAAAAGCGAGCTCCCTTATCCTTTGGTTATTCGTGACAAAAAGGAGGAATAGATGACTTCTTATTTTGTTATAGGGAGTTCATATTTTGATCAGGGGAGACGTCATTATTTTTGTTCGGGAGAGATATTTTTATTTTTGTGAGGGGGAGTTCTTCCTTGATTGTTGTGATGCTTGTATTTCTCTTGCTGACTTTATATCTTCTGCTACCTTACCTTCATTCATTTTGATGATGCATGTTGTTTACACTTTCTATTGCTACAGTAATATTATATCATCTTGTATTATACCTATTTGTACTAACAATGTGTGACCAGGTAACACAGCTTTAGTATTGGCACGACCGTCACAACATCGACACAGCAGCTCTTGTATAGATTTTTATGATTACTTGTTGTATTATTTTTATTTCTCACTAGGTATAGATTTTCATGTACACGAGTTCTATCTCGGTGGTGTCTGAACCCGTACTTTACTTGTATTTTTTTTACTTTATGTGCTTTATCACATAATTGTCAATGGAGAGATTGTTAGGGTCATTTTTATTACTGGCATATTCCGTGACCATATTTAGTTATGTGTCGATATTGGGTTGTATTTTATCAAAATGCTGCATCAACAAATTTTCGTAACTATTCGTTCCCGAGTTCCAGGAGCACCGTGCCTACGGTGCGCATGCCACCCACTCGAGCTGTGATTCCAGAACCCTGGCGCCTGCCGTGCGCTCGCCACATGCTCGAGTGCAAATTCCAATACCTATCCGCTTGTTGCTTACCTCCTTCTCGCTCGAATGCCCATAGGGTTTTCTTCGAAACACTCAGTACGCTCGTCGTGCGCTCGATCCGCACTCGAGTATCACAGCAACGGGTAACTTTTTTAAACGAAATTTTCGAGCTCTCTATAAATTATCTCCTTCCTTTAGTTGCCCTAACACTTGCTTGGACTGTTGAACAACCTTGGAGCAGTATCTAACTTGAAAATCCTTTCATTTTGTGTGCTCCATTTGTCAGAAAACTTCCCTCCATTGATTGTGCTTCATTAACGAAGTTTTCTCTTCACATTGTGTTTTATCCCATAGACCTTTTCTTACCTGTTCGCCTTCATGACGTTGTTGGTGGCGTGGATATTGGGCTTTAGTGGTGTTTGTCTATTTTAAACAGTTCGAGAGAGAAGATTGACGTGAATACCGAAAGGCATCCAATTCCCTTGCTACGGGTAAATCCAAAGAATTTTTTGGTAGGAATCATAAGATCGGAGTAAATCGACTAAGTTACCGCGTTTGTATCACTCGATCTGTAAGTTGGTTTTCATAGTAGATATTTTCTCTGACAGTTAAAACCAGGAAGATTTTTGTCGATTACAATAGGTGTCGAGTTTTTTCTTCGTCACAAAAAAATTATCTATTATTATTATTATTTATTATCGTATACTTTTTGTGCATGCAATTGGTCATATCATCTAGTTACAAATATTCTTTACATGTATTGAATATTTAATTTTACACTGCTTCCGCTAATCTTACACAGGGTTAAAACTTTATTATGTAATTATGGACGAAACGTCCTTTTCACATCCATTTTGAAATTTCCAATCATTTCGGAATTCCATTCCGAAAAAAAAAATCAGAAAAAAATCATTCCGAAAAAAGCATACTGGTCAAAACCATACTTACCATCTATACCGGTAAAACCAAATCGGTCATTTCGCACAATTAGACATTTCTTGCACAACCAGATATTTTGGCGCAACCGGGCAATTTGTCCTCTCCGACATTTGTCACCCCGGTATTTTACCACATACAGTGGAGTCGTAGTCGGGACTAATGATGCTACGCCTTGGAAAACAAGGATAAAGTGTTTTGCGTGTGTAGCCGTGGGGGAAGAGACTCAATGTGAAACAAAGCATAAAGAGAAAAGAGAAAAAAACATGGGAGGTGCCTGGCTTCTGAAAGAGTACCAACTCCAGCACGGCACGCGGCTCATTAGGCGGCTGATTCTTTTGTCAAATCAGAACGAACGAAAGAGTGAAGAAAGGTGGGTGGGCAGCCAAAGAAAGTGAGCAGTGAAGAAGAGTGATGAGAAAGAAAAGGTAAAGATGACGAATAGAATGCCTTAATTCTAATTTAAGAAACTCACCTCTCGCCTAACGGCTGATCCCTGCCCCTGCAGCTGCTCAAAGATACCTCCCCTAATTCCTTCTCAATGTATTGTCATTTGATTCTCTGTGAGAAAATTGAGATTGTAGCAGCGACAGGGACATTGAGACTTATATTGGGCCATGTCACCTCCTGGAGAGGGACTAACAAGAATTCAGCAGTGTCATGTAAGTTCTTCATCCACCTCTCTCACTCTCTCCCCCTCCCTGCCCCCAGCCATGACGTTATACTATTTCGTTCAAGTCTGCCTGTTTAGTCCAACGTTTTTTACGGATAAACATTGGCAGACTTCAAATAATGGATAACCGTACATAAGATGCAATCAGATGTATATACATGTATGTATGTGCCTATATGTATATACGTACTATAAACTAAAACTTTATTAATAATTTATTAAAGTTCTGGTAACAATCAGATGGAAAATTCTAAATATATATTCTGAGTTTGCTTTTTCTTGTTTAGCCATTATGTATGGGCTGTACAATTGTTTTTGTCTTTGCGACCCAAAAAAATACTTTAGTCCGAATGCGGCGGGAATTTAATCACACCACATATCTGTCGAAACGGCATTAAACGATGATGTAATAATTGGTGTTTGCACACACATTTATATATGATGCGGAGAACAACCAAACCGGGAGAAAAAGGCAGGGCCCATATCTTTAAAGTAGGTCCCGACCTTATTCTCTCTCTTTCCCATAAATATTGGTCTCTCTCTCTCTCTCTCCCTCTCCCTCTCCATGAACACGTTATTAGTAAGAAATCAAACGATAGTACTACGTACGTGTTAAAATTGCATAGCAAAGCAAGAAAGCACCACACGAACACAACAAAGTTGGTTGTTATGATACAACTGATTTTCCAATTATTCAATTCTAGAGTGCCACATCCTTTCGAAATTCGTAAATTATATTGTCTTGAATAACTTTATAAAAAACTAGTTTAGAGTGCTGATTTTCCAATAACTAGTTCTTATGGATTTTTACAAAATAACTCATAAAAATGTCGTAAATGAGAATCCTTGAAACTCTTTCGACCCGGCTTTTCAATAAAGTGCCCTGGAATTTTAGATCAAATTTTGTCTCAAAAAAAACACCAACCAAGAGTATTTTATACAAGAAAATAAAATTTACAGCTTTTTCAAAATAATAATACTTTGGAAGACCTAGGCCTCGCCCATATGGTTTCAGTACTTCCCGGATTCTTTTTCGTGTCTGTTTGAAATTCAAAAACTAATAACCCAAAATTTTAGTTAAAATCTCTTACAAATATTAAAATCTCATCAATTCTTTCAAAATTTTGAAATATGATTCATAAAAATTATGTGTGAGTTGTTTATAGGTTACAACCACTGAACGAGTCGGATAGAAAAAAATTATTTTCGAGCGAACCTCCGACTCGACTGTTACGCTCTTGTCGCTTTTACGTTAGCCTGGTTTTGTTGTTTGTTGATATGGGCTACGAGGATACGGATGGTGGCGTGCAACGTCTATTTCGCTTATTCTGTGGGCCACGTGTGTTGGCAGGCCGGATTTTGACTCCTCTGGCACCATTATTTTGAATTTGCTTTCCTTGTTTGTAACGCGTTTATCGTTTTTCAAATTCGACAACTGCTAATTCAACTACCTTTTTAACTACTACGACTGCATTTCATTAGCCAGGAGGAATTAATCTCCATTAGAGGTTTTTATTTTTTATTTTTTTTTTTTTGCAGAAAGTCTATTTTTGTTTTTTCATCGGTAATTAATTGTTTTTTGTTCTCATGATTTAAGGACCTGCAAAATCAAGACTTTATATATATACATATATATATAAGATATTAATCTTTTGCCCACACGAATCTCTTGATAAGGGCAGCTTAGAGTTTAACAATTAGGTCCGTGGTCATGAGGTAGATTCATGTTATTTTGAGCTTAAATTTATTATTAGTATATTGCCTCTATGAGGCATAGAACCGTTTTCCCAGATTTAGTAAGAAATTTTAAAAATGGTGTTTGAAATTCTTTATTGTAAAGTTTATTAGTTTTCAATCGATCTTCCCAACAGTAATATATGTGAGTTGGGTTCTTTTTTATTTATTCATGCATTGGGGATGGAGCCAAATGGTTGTGTAATATCTGTTGGGATTTTTTTTGGTCACTCCTGTGTGAAAATTCGCCGGCATGAATAAAGGCCGGAGTGGTACACTTGGTCGATGAGGTATTAAGGGCCGAGGACTTTGCATAACAGCCGAGGACTCTGATTGAAGAACAAGAGCTTTAATTGATGGTTGGAGACATCAGCTGTTGATCGAGGACATTAAGTGATGGCCGATGACATGGGAAGATGTCCGAAGATATTAGGCAAATGGGCGAGGACTTTGGTCAATGCTTGGGAATTCTAATCAAAATGCTAATCACTTACAAAATCTGCGTAAATAGCTTTTCAAAAAATGAAAGTTAACTTTCAGAGTTGGCAGCCGATTTGCAGAGTAGGTCAACTACTCCCGGTAAAATAACGTTAAGAAGAGGATTTTTCACGTAAAAATTATATGTATCCTCCGATTCTCTTATATTTTTTTATCGTGTCCTTGTATGCCCGGCAGCTTTATCCACTCGGTGACCGACCGACAATCCAAACCCCAACAATATCATGAAGTTTAAAGAATCTAATAAACCTGTTTTTTTCTCCATTATTTTTGAATAGGTTCATCAGCACTTGGACGTGTTGTCCTGTCTTTCCAAATCAGCTTTCTTGCATTCTACCAATTAGAGCTAATATATTTAGAGATTTTATTCTGATTTGGTTATATCATCTTCACTAATTCATTTTAATTCATTCCCTATTATGCGACTTGGCGTATCAACTTAAGGATTCATTGAATCCATGCGCACATCAAAATCATTTTGATATATGGGAAGGCTTTCAAACAAGCCACACAATCAAATGGTCTGGGTCTTTTTTTTTTCCTCCAACTATTTGGATTTTTGGTGCTAATTTGACGTATCATGTTATTATATAAATCGACTGATATAATTACTTTCTACTCTTCTTCAGAACTACTTGAGTAAATTACCCACCTGCAAGCATGCACAATCAAATTACGCTTGCAATGATCATTATTTTTGGTCTGACAATCAAAGGGCACTACTCTGTTTGGATCGACGAGATGTACGAAATTAGTCATCATCAATAATATTTACTTTTATTTAGAACTTATATATCTATATTTGGTTAACTGACTCTATATATCGTTTCAGGAATTCAACAACAGCTGCACATAAACAATACGAGATAAGTCCAGAGAAATGGCAAGAACCACCACCGCCTCCGCCGGTTCAACTTCTGTACAAAGATAAGGATCATGTAAATTCAATAAAAGCCTTTTTGTCCTTTTCATTAGTTTAATTTTTGCAACCCTTTTTCTGCAACTTAAAAAATATATATCATTTAGCTTGTTTATGTCCATTCTAGCCATACCAACTCCTCCCTCCTTCTAAAAACACATTGATGTCTTTTTTGACATTGGATGCTTGAACTTGCCTAGTGAAAAGTCTTTGGTGCAATGCCAAAGAAAACATTTTTAATTAATTTAGACAACTATAATGATGTCTTTTTTTTTTTTTTTGGTAGGTGGCTACCATCAATGTCATACTTCATTAGTTAATCTAATCTACAAGAATTTGAATCGGTTCCATCATTTTTAACTTCAGTTATCAAGTAATCTTAAATATTAATACACGCTTGCTAAACTATTATTGCCTGTATTTCATGTTATTTTTTAAATTAAAGCTGAAGTATTATCATAAAATCTAAAAAAATAGGTTGGCTTAGTGTTGTGTGATAGGAATGAGATACCTCAAATAAATAAATAAATGAATAAAAATCAAAACTTGGATGGAAGGACACCCATGCTTCACCTAATATAAGTTAAAAAAAGAGTTACCGTTGTAACATAATTTATTAGAGTAAATTGAGATAATGGTAACTCTAAATCTTATCATTATTTGGGGAGGCAAGAAAATATATAAAACAAAGGCAAGAAGAAAGGTGGGAGACTCTTCATTTGCGGGCGGGGGAGCCTTCCCTGGTGGCTGCTCACTGGGGAAGGGTTGTGATGCGTACCTGGATCCGACTTCGAATAGATTCGGATTCGTCTGGATAGTTCAATCTGACTCCGTTCACCGAGTCTGAATGCTGCACACCACTAAATGAACAAGAGGTCAGTACCGAAAATACTCCGACGCTCAAATTAGTAAAAAGCATTCGAATTAAAGAAGGTGAACTGATAAGTAAAAGAGAGAGAGAGAGAGTAGGTTTGTCGAGAGTGTTGGCCCGTTGAGAATGTGAGTTTCAGCTTACTGCTCACAGAGAGCGAGTGAAAGCTGCGTCCCAAAAGTGTGGAAGCTTTGGGGGACAGTTCTTAGAGAGCCGGAAAGGATTCCAACAATCTGGATGCCTTTGGTGGGATTTGAAGGTGAACGCTTCATGCAGAGAGAGAGAAGGAGAGTCCTTGCCCAAGCACTGTAAGCGTTCGTGACTTAGACTGTATCAGGAAATCTCTTTTTGATGTCTAAGAGAGCGTGTTCTGTATGTTCTCTTGAAGGTGAGTTAGAGAGCGTATTTGAGAGCCTGTCTTCCAGAATGAAAACTCCAAGCTTATATAGATAGTAGGAGAGCCACCTTCTCTAGTCAATGTGGTGTGATCTTCTGGCCTAGCAATGGCGGCCTTCTCTGAGTTGGTGGGCATGACTGGCGTGATTTGATTGATCTTTTTTCTTCTGAATAGTGCAACGGATATTCAAATCATCTGCTTTCCTTTCATGCTTTTGTGACCTTTTAGACTCTATTGTTGGCGCCGAATTCCTTGCTGCCTTTTTTTAGAAGATCAGCTTTTAAGAAAGCGTGTAATCATGAAAGGATCGTTGCTTTTCGTGTACGAGATCGCTTGTCAAATTGGGCGTGGCTTGTATCAGATTTATCGCCTTTTTGGGCCTGCTGCTATAGTACTTTCGGTCAACGCTCGGGTTGATCGTTCTGTACACGAGTTGGCCGCCTACTTGCGTCTCAACGGTCAACGCTGGCGTTGACCGTTTGGGAGAGCGTTTTGGACATTTCAGGATTTGGGCATTTATCTCCTATTGGGCCAACATTGGAATTGACTGTCCAACAGGCTATTTGGGCCTTCTTTGACCGTTGGGTCAACCCAGCTACGGTATACCCATCACTAGCCTCCCATGCGAGTGGCCAGAATTCTGGCCTTCGGCTGTTCATGATGGGATGTCTCTCACTACCCTTCGTCGCTTGAGGATCCCGAAGGACTTTATAAAAAGTAGAGAAAAAAGTTGACCGAATTCGTTGACCATCTTTGGTCAAATTCGGAGAAGAAATTGACCAGATTCGTTGACTGTCTTTGGTCAGATCCGGAGAAGAAATTGACCGGATCCGTTGACAGTCTTTGGTTAGATCCGAAGAAGAAAGTTGACCAGATCCGTTGACCGTCTTTGGTCAGATCGGGAGAAGAAAATTGGCCGGATCTGTTGGCCGTCTTTAGTCAGATCCGGAGAAGGAAGTTGACCGGATCCGTTGACCGTCTTTGGTTAGATCCGGAGAAGAAAGTTGACCAGATCTATAAAAACTTTCTACGAGCCCTTATTGATGCGTGGCCATTAGCCGACTTGCCAGGCAGAAAGTGGATACGTGTCTTCTCTTGGTTGGACTGCTATCCAGGCCATTAATGCGTCAGAAGATCTACTTTATAGGGGGCCCATTAGGGAGGCGACACGTGGCAGGAATGATGGCGTGCCTTCTCGAGGCGGTTTAAGGCATTTCACACCTGGCCATTTAAGTTTCCCTCCTTGTTCTGAGTGTTCTCTCACGCCTCCTACTTTACCTTCTTGATCTTCAACCTTTTCTCATTCCCAAAGAAGCCCTAGTTCCTCTGTTAACCATTGCCTCAACATCTATTGCTAACATCTCTTCTGTTCTCCGAGAGAGTGATGTGACGGCGTTGTTTGTTGAGTTCAACATTTCAAAGGATATTCCATGGAGGGTTCCAGACAAGGATGACAGGGCCTTCTCTCCACCAGCAAGGCACATGACAGTGTACAAGGCTCACCTAAGGAGCGGTTTTCGTCTTCCTCTTCCGGACGACTTGCTGTCAATCCTTAAAGCTCTACGAGTCCCTGTTGCCCAACTCCACGCTAACGCCGTATTGTACATTTGCACTCTTTGCATCTTTCTTCACAAACATTCTAAGAGGTTGACAATGTCCATGGTGAATGGACTTTTTAAAATAAATGAGGGAGCTGAGTGGATTTTCCTCATTCCCCGTACTGGCCTTAAGATAAACACAGCCATCCACGACTCACTAAAGAACTGGAAGAACTGGTTCTTCTTTGTGAGTGTGGCGGAGACCTGGCCCCTTGTGAAGGATTGGGGTCAGGTGCTAGAGGTGTACACTAGGACGCCGTCTGTGGTGGAGACGTTGTCCTTAGAGTGGTTGACCAAATTGGTCAAAGACCACATTTCGGACTTCAAACGGGATTTATTGGTCTCTAGGGTAGAGGCCAAGAAGGTGAACTGGGGACCGCCTTCACTGGTTTAGAAGCTCAAGGCACCGCCACAAGCGATGATGATGTGCCCAGAGGAGTCCAGGGGCCTGCTCATCTGCCCCCCGTCCAACAGACGATGATTTTATCGGCCTGTGGTCCAAAAGGATGGTGTTGGAGATGCCCTCCTCATCGTCTTCTGGGCCTGACTACATCGCCACCGGGATTTACAGCGGCCCCGACAGTACCACCGGAATGGAGAAATCTTTTGAGGACCTGCCGAAGGCCAGGGGAGAAGGCATTATCCTGGCGTAGCCCAGCCGCAGGTGGTTCCTCAAGTAGCACAGACGGAGACCTTTTTGGAGCCAGCTTGTGAGCCGCCAGTGGAGGCACAGGAGCCGTCTGTCGGCTCTCCAGTTGTGCAGACGCCTACTGAGCAGCTGGTGGTTGACCTTGATCCTCCAGCAGCCGTAGTGGAGGCTGTAGCCGGGGAGCCTATTGCCACTGCTGATGTCGTTGATGAGGGGCTCCTGGATGGAATCCTGGAGGAGGCCGCTGCACGCTCCGCTCGCGAGGGCATTGCTTTCGGCCCACTGTCGCTTGAGCTAGGCTTGGAGGCCAGACCCGAGAGGCCCGCGCGAAGAGTCTGGAAGGTATAATCTTTTGCGATGCTTTCTGCATAATTTCTCATTTTAGGATTTCTAACTTGTTTTTTATTTGTTTTTTGGTGCAGAAGGAGAAGGTGATGGCCACCACCTCCAGGGTAGTTGGCCAGCAGGACTGGGTAATCTCTGACAGGGAGGTAGAGATTGCCTGGCTAGATATAAAGTTGGCGACTTTGAGTGCGGAGCACATATCTGATACCGCTACCTTGCAGACTGTCCTCACCGATATGGAGGTCGAGAATACCAGTTTGAATGAGGAGGTTGCCCAGCTAAGGAAGGAGAATGAGCGACTCACTGAGCGCCTTAGCCAGCTGGGAGAGCAGCTGACAGAGTTGGAGAACCGCCTGAGCCTCAAGATTCACCCTCACGAGATTGAGGACTTGATGTGGACGCGGATGTGGGAAGGGGTAAATATGTGTCGGCGTATCGCGTGGCTCATTGACCATAATTTCCCGGTGGACCAGCTAAATATGTCAAACAGGTCTGCCCAGACCCGCGACAGTCTTGTGGGGATCCACGAGACTGTTAGGTGCCGCCTCCCCCGCCCGCTTAGCCTTTTGCTGATTTTTGGACTTCCATTTGTATTTATGTACTTTGTAATATATTTGGAAGCAATAAAATAAAAATTTTCTAACTTCATGTCCATTTCTTTTTACTGCCTTTATGTTTGCATATCTACTATTCTGGACGGCCAACTCAGTTGGCTGGCGGCCATTGTAGTGCTGCCAAAGGAGTGAAGTCCTTAGGCTTTTTTATAGGCGGTTGTGTTAACCGGCCTAGCAGTGGCGGCTCGTGTGTGAAGCCTGGTGGCGCTGCTCAAGTGCCGACTTGGGCGGCCAGTGTTGGAGAAGAATTTTTCTCCCTTCAACTATCGTTGACTGATCACACTATCTCCTTGTGGAGGAGGTCGCTGCGTGTGCTGCGCTAGCACCCTAAGATTTTGACCGCTGACGGGCCACTTGGATGACCAAGGTTTTGATCCGGCCGCATATGGGCCGCCTAGATGACTAGAGTTTAATACGACCACCAACGGGCCGCTCAGATGACCGAGGTTCACACTAGCCCTCTCATGGGCGACCTAGATGACCAGGGTTTAAATACGACGCTAACGGGCGCTCGGATGACCGAGGTTCACATTCGACCACTTATGAGCTGCTTGGATGACCGGGGTTTATTAACGAGAGGGTGAGGACCCTTTCGACTTAGGGGCAGTCAAGGTCGGGCGACCAACAAAGTAAACACATATATATATGTATGTGCACAGGAAGGGAATGTAGTATGCTAAGAAAACACACATTTTGACGAATTAAAACAAGCAAGCGAATGTGTACATATAATAATGCAAATACGTACCTATGCCTTTTACTAGAAGTAGCATTTGAGGTGGATCGTATTCCATGTCTGTCACACTAATTTTTTGTCTTGGCTCCAGAGTTTGTATGCTCCGTCTCTCAGGACGGCGGAGATAAGGAAATGCCCTTTCCAATTAGGTGAGAGTTTATTGCGGCCGGCCAGCTTGCCTGTGGCCTTGACACCTCGTAGGACTAAGTCTTTAACATCGAATTATCGCGTCTTTATCTTTTTGTTGTAGAATCAAGCAACTCGATATTGGTAAGCTGCTGTCCATACTCTGGAGGCATCGCGGGCTTCCTCTAACAAGTCTAGGTGCTCCCTGATTTTTTAGGAGTTATCCTGTGGGTCAAATAATTCCACCCGAAGATTGGGAAGCTCAATTTTGACCGGGATCACCACTTCAGTCCCGTAACAGAGGCTGAAGGGCATCTCATGCGTTGGTTCTTTTGGGGTTGTCTGGTAAGACCAGAGAACTGAGGGGAGCTCGTCTACCCTGGAGCCCCATGCGTCCTCCATCTTAGTCTTTAACCAGTGGAGTAGCGTTCGATTCATAACCTCCACCTATCCATTCACTTGGGGGTATGCCACTGAAGTGTGGACCAGCTTGACGCTAAGGCTGGTGCAATACTTGGTGAAGCATTTTCTCGAGAATTGGACCCGTTGTCGATTGCAACGACATCAGGGATGCCGATTCTACATATAATATTCTGACGGAGGAATTCAAGAGCATTGTGCTCCGTAATGTTCGCTAGTGGGGTAGCCTCACCCACTTGGTGAAGTAGTTGATGCCTACATGATAAACTTCCTTTGCCCCGTGGCAATGAAAAATGGGCCTAGAATATCGAGCCCCCATTGCGTGAAGGGCCAAGGGGCCTGAAGCGTCTTCAAGTCTGCGGATGGCAGGTGGTGAAGGTTACTGTGAAGCCGACAACTTTCACACTTCTTCACAAACTCTAGTGCATCTTTTTTCATCGATGGGCAATAGTAGCCTACCGCATGATTTTGAACGCCAAGTTTTTTCCGCCAATGTGTGATCCGCAAATCTCAAGGTGAACATCGCCCAAAGCATAGTCAGCCTCTTTGGGAGTTAGGCACTGGAGGTATGGGGTTGAGTAGCCACGATAATATAGCCATCCGTTAACTATAGTGCACCAGTCGGTTGTCTTTTTAATTCGTTTAGCCTTCTCTGCGTCTTCTGCAATGATCCGTCAGCCAGATAACTAAAGTATGGTGTCATCCAATTTTTCGCTTTGAAAATCTGCATCACCTCCTGTATCTCTATGCTGGGAGCATTCAGGATCTCCCTCGAGTATTGTTCTCAATTTTAAGCTGCAGCAGCTCTAGCCAGCTAGTCTGCCTTTCTATTTTCAGTTCTGGGAACTTGAACCAGGGTTAGTTTGTCGAAACCCTAGGCAGTCTCCCTTGGCTTTGCCAAGTACTTGGCCAGGTAAGGGT
Organism: Nepenthes alata; assembly: GCA_028571085.2. Lineage (NCBI taxonomy): Eukaryota > Viridiplantae > Streptophyta > Magnoliopsida > Caryophyllales > Nepenthaceae > Nepenthes > Nepenthes alata. Next base: position 17,190 of record JAOVVI020001958.1, read on the forward strand.
TCTTTACCTCGAAGTCTCTGTTAAACTAGTTAACGATTAGTTTGGAGTCACTATAGACCGTAAATCTTTTGGCAGAGCATTCCTTGGCTAATCGTAATCCGACTAACTGGGCCTCGTACTCGGCAACGTTGTT
>JAOVVI020001959.1:2087-22390 GCA_028571085.2 Nepenthes alata
ATTTTGAGGAAAACCATGTGGGCTTCCAGGCCCAAAGAGGATAGTATCCACAATGGTCTCTGATGGAATAAGAGACAGGGTCGTGCAATGTAGGGCAATGTCGCACATCGGCTTAGGAAAGGGTAACAATTCGCTTAAGGGCGCTGGGTATCCCTTTCCCTGCTAGACGCGTTTGGAGGAAAACCATGAGGGCTTCTAGGCCCAAAGCGGACAGTATCCATGATGGTCCCTGATGGTATCAAAGACAGGGTCGTGCCATGTAGAGCAATGTCCCACATCGGCTTTGGAAATGCGAAACGATTTGCATGAAGGAACTGGGTAACCCTTTTCTTGGTGGACACATTTTGAGAAAACTCGTGAGATATTCAAGGCCCAAAGCGGACAGAATCCATAATGGTCCCTGATTGTATCTGAGACAGGGCGGTGCCATGAGAGCAAAATTTCCCACATCGGCTTTTAAAAGGGGAACAATTCGCTTAAAGACGCTGGGTATCCCTTTCCCTGGTGGTCGTATTTTGATGAAAACCGTGAGGGCTTTCTGGCACAAAGAGGATAGTACAATGATGGTCCCTGATGGTATCAAAGAAAGGGCCGTGCCAAATAGCGCAATGCCCCACATCGGATTTGGAAAGCAGGAACAATTTGCTTAAAGGAGCTGGGTATCACTTTCCCAAGTGGACGCGTATTTAGGAAAATTGAGAGGTTTTTTCCATGCCCAAAGTGGATAGTATTCACAATGGTCCTTGCTGGTATTAGAGACAGCGTCCTGCCATGTAGAGTAATGTCCCACATCAGCTTCTGAAAGGGGAACGATTCACTTAAAGGCACTTGGTATCCGTTTCCTTGGTGGTCGCATTTTGACAAAAACCGTGGGGGCTTCCTGGCCCAACGCGGATAGTATCCATGATGGTCCCTGATGGTATCAAAGACAGGGCCGTGCCATGTAGGCAATGTCCCACATCGGCTTTGGAAAGCCAGAATGATTTGCTTAAAGGAGCTGGGTATCCCTTTCCCTGGTGGATACATTTTGAGGAAAATTGAGAGGTATTCTAGGCACAAAGTGTACAGTATCAACAATGGCCCTTGATGGTACAGAGACAGGGTCCTGCCACGTAGGGCAATGTCCCACATCGGGTTCAGAAAGGGGGAACGATTTGTTTAATGGCCCTGGTGGTCACATTTGGACGAAAACTGTGAGGGCTTCCTGGCCCACATCGGACAGTATCCATAATAGTCCACGATGGAATCAAAGAAAGGGCCGTGCCAGGCAGGGCTATTTCCAATATTGGCTTTGGAAAGGAGTACGATTCGCTTAAAGGCGTTGGGTATCCCTTCCCCAGGTGGACGCGTTTTGAGAAAAATCGTGAGGTATTCCAGGGCCAAAGCGGACAGTATCCATAATGGTCTCTGATGGATTAGAGATAGGGCCGTGGCATGTAGAGTAATGTCCCACATCGGCTTTGGAAAGGGGAACGATTTGCTTAAAGACGCTGGGTATCCCTTTCCCTGGTGTTCGCATTTTGACGAAAATTGTGAGGGCTTCCTGGCCCAAAGCGGATAGTATCCGCGATGGTCCCTGATGGTATCAAAGACAGGGTCATGCCATGTAGGCAATGTCTGACATCGGCTTTAGAAAGGCGGAATGATTCGCTTAAAGACGCTGGGTATACCTTTCCTCGTGGATGCATTTAGAGGAATACCGTGAGGGATTTCAGTCCCAAAGAAGACAGTATCCACGATGGTCCTTGATGGTATCAGAGACATGGCCGTGTAATTTAGGTCAATGTTCAAAATTAGCTTTGGAACGGGAAATGATTCTCTTAAAGGCGCTAGGTATACGTTTCCCTAGTGGACGTATTTTGAGGAAAACCGTGAGGGCTACCAATCCCAAACCGGATAGTATCCAGAATAGTCGAAGATGGAATCAGAGACTGGGTCGTGCCATGTAGGGCAATGTCCCACATCGGCTTCGGAAAGGGGGAATGATTCCCTTGAAGGAGCGGGGTATCCCTTTCCCTGGTGGTCACGTTTTGACGAAAACCATGGGGGCTTCCTTGCCCAAAGCGGACATTATCCACAATAGTCCCTGATGGAATCAGAGACACGGCAGTGCCATGTAGGGCAATGTCCCACATCGGCTTTGGAAAGTTGATCGATTCGCTTAAAGGCGCTGGGTATCCCTTTCCCTTGTGGATTGGAGAAAAATCGTGAGGGCTTTAAGGCCAAAAGCGGACAGTGTCCATGATGGTTTCTGATGGTATCAAAGACAGGGCCATGCCATGTATGGCAATGTCCCACATCGGCTTTGGAAAGGCAAAATAATTTTCTTAAAGGCACTAGGTAACCCTTTTCTTTGTGGACGCATTATGAGAAACATCGTGAGGTATTCCATGCCCAAAGAGGATAGTATCCATAATGGTACCTCATGGTATTAGAGATAGGGCCGTGCCATGTAGAGCAATGTCCCACATCGGCTTTGGAAAGGGGAATTATTCGCTTAAAGACACTGGGTATCCCTTTCCCTGGTGTTCGCGTTATGACAAAAATTGTGAGGGCTTCCTGGCCCAAAGCGGATAGTATCCACGATGGTCCCTATCCATGGTGGACGCATTTTAAGGAAAATCAAGAGGTATTCTTGGCCCAAAGCGGACAGTATTCACAATGATCCTTGATGGTATTAGAGACAGGGTCATGCCATGTAGGGCAATGTCTCACATCGGGTTCAAAAAAAGGGAACGATTTGTTTAATGGTGCTTGGTATCCCTTTCCCTAGTGGTTGCATTTTGACTAAAACTTTAAGGTCTTCTTGGCCCAAGGTAGACAGTATCCACAATTGTCCATGATGGAATCAGAGATAGGGCCATGCCAGGCAGGGCAATTTCCCATATCGGCTTTGGAAAGGAGAACGATTCACATAAAGGCGTTAGGTATCCCTTTTCTAGGTGGACGCTTTTTGATAAAAATCATGAGGTATTCTTGGCCGAAAGCGGACAGTATCCATAATGGTCCTTAATGGTATTAGAGATAGGGTCGTGCCATGTAGAGCAATTCCCACTTCAGCTTTGGAAAGGGGAACGATTTGCTTTAAGTCGCTGGGTATCCCTTTCCCTGGTGTTCGCGTTTTGACAAAAACCATGAGGGCTTCCAGGCCCAAAGCGGATAGTATCAACGATGGTCCCTGATGGTATCAAAGACAGGGACGTGCCATGTAGGCAATGTCCCACATCGGCTTTGGAAAGGCGGAATGATTTGTTAAAGGAGCTGGGTATCCTTTTCTCTAGTGGATGTGTTTTGAGGAAAATTGAGAGGTATTCTAGGCCCAAAGCGGACAGTATCAACAATGGTCCTTGATGGTATCGTAGATAGGGTTGTGCCACGTAGGGTAATGTTCCACATCGGGTTTAGAAAAGGGGAACGATTTGTTTAATGGAGCTTGGTATCCCTTTCCCTGGTGGTCGCGTTTTGACGAAAACTGTGAGGGCTTCCTGGCCCAAAGTGGACAGTATCCACAATAGTCCACGATAGAATCAGAGAAAGGGTCATTCCATGCAGGGCAATTTCCCATATCGGCTTTGGAAAGGAGAACGATTTGCTTAAAGGCACTGGGTATCTCTTTCCCAGGTTGACGCATTTTGAGAAAAGTTATGAAGTATTACAGGCCCAAAGCGAACAGTATCCATAATGGTCTCTGATGGTATCAGAGACAGGGCCATGCCACGTAGAACAATGTCCCACAACAGCTTTGGAAAGGCAAACACGTTCGGAAGAAAACCGTGAGGGATTCCAGACCCAAAGCGGATAGTATCCACGATGGTCCCTATTGGTATCAGAGATAGGGTCGTGCCAATAGGGCAATGTCCCTCATCGACTTTGGAAAAGGGAACGATTTGCTTAAAGGCGCTGGGTATCCCTTTCATTAGTGGACGCATTTTGAGGAGAATCGTGAGGTATTCTAGGCCCAAAGTGGATAGTATCAACAATGGTCCCTGATGGTATCAGATACTAGGCCGTGCCATGGGGGAAATGTTCCACATCGACTTTGGAAAGGGGGAACGATACACTTAAAGTCGCTGGGTATCCCTTTCCCTAGATGACAAGTTTTGAGAAAAATTGTGAGGGCTTCTAGGCCTAAAGAAGATAGTATCCACAATAGTCCTAAATGGAATCAGGCACAGGGTCATGCTATGTAGGGCAACGTCCAACATCGGCTTTGGAAAAGGGAACGATTTGCCAAAATACGCTGGGTATCCCTTTCCTTGGTGGACGCGTTTGGAAGAAAATCGTGAATGCTTTCAGGCCTAAAGCGGCCAGTATCCACGATGGGCCCTGATGGTATCAGAGATAGGGCTGTGCCATGTAGGGCAATGTCCCACATCGGCTTTAGAAAGGGGAACGATTCGTTTAAAGGTGTTAGGTATCCCTTTCCCTGGTGGACGTGTTTTGAGAAAAATCTTGAGGTATTCAAGTCCCAAAGGGGACAGTATCAACTATAGTCCCTGATGGAATCAGAGACAGGGTCGTGCCATGTATGACAATGTCCCACATCGGCTTATGAAAGGGGAACAATTCGCTTAAAGGCACTGGGTATCAAATTCCCTTGTGGACTCATTTGGAGGAAAACCATGAGGGCTTCCAGGCCCAAAGAGGACAGTATCCACTATGGTCCCTGATGGTATCAGAGACATGACCATGCCATTTAGGGTAATGCCCCACATCGGCTTTGGAAAGGGGAAACGATTCGCTTAAGGGCGCTGGGTTTCCTTTTCCCTAGTGAACTCATTTTGAGGGAAACCGTGAGAAGCAAGCCCTCAGAGGATGGCACTACCCGGCGATGACATTTACCAAACGAAAGCCATGGTCGTGCCAGGTAGGGCAATGTCCCACATCGGCTTAGGAAAGGTGAACGATTCACTTAAAGGCACTGAGTTTCCAATTCCCTGTTGGACGCGTTCGGAGGAAAACCGTTAGTGCTTCCTGGCCCAAAGAGGACAATATCCACAATGGTCCCAGATGGTATCAAAGACAGGTCCGTGCCATGTAGGGCAATATCCCACATCGACTTTGGAAAGGAGGAACGATTTGCATAAAGGAGCTGGGTATCCCTTTCCATGGTGGACGCATTTTGAGGAAAATCATGGGGTATTGAACGCCCAAAGCGGACAGTATTCACAATGGTACCTAATGGTATCAGAGATTGGGTCGTGTCATGTAGGAAAATGCCCCACATCGGCTTCGGAAAGGGGGAACGATTCGCTTAAAGGAGCGGGGTGTCCCTTTCCCTGGTGGTAACGTTTTGATGAAAATCGTGAGGGCTTCCTTGCCCAAAGCGGACAGTATCCCCAATAGTCCCTGATAGAACCAGGGACAGGGCCGTGCCAGGTAGGGCAACGTCCCACATCGGCTTTTGAAAGGGGAACGATTCGATTAAAGGCGCTAGGTATGCCTTTCTCTAGTGGACACGTTTTGAAGAAAATTGTGAGGGCTTCTAGGCCCAAAGCAGATAGTATCCATGATGGTCCCTGATGGTATCAGGGACAGGGCCGTGCCATGTAGGGCAATGTCAGACATCTGCTTTAAAAAGTGGAATGATTTACTTAAAGGCGTTGGGTAGCCCTTTCCCTGGTGGACGCATTTTGATAAAAAATTGTGAGGTATTCTAGGCTCAAAGCGGATATTATCCATAATGGTCCCTGATGGTATCAGAGACATGGCCGTGCCATGTAGAGAAACGTCCCACATCGGCTTTGGAAAGGGGAATGTTTTGCTTAAATGCGCTGTGTATCCCTTTCCTCACGGATGCATTTGGAGGAAAATCGTGAGGGCTTCCACATCCAAAGTGGACAGTATCCATGATGGTCCCTGATGGTATCAGAGACATGGTAGTGCAAATTAGGGCAATGTCCCACATCGGCTTTGGAAATAAGAAACGATTCGCTTAAAGGTGCTGGCTATACCTTTCCCAGGTGGACGCATTTTGAGGAAAACTGTGAGGGCTTCCAAGCCCAAAGCGGACAGTATCCACAATAGTCCGAGATGGAATCAGAGACTGGGCCATGCCATGTAGGGTAATGTCTCACATCGGCTTCAGAAAGGGGGAACGATTTGCTTAAAAGCTTGGGGTATCCCTTTCCCTGGTGGTCGCATTTTGACAAAAACCATGAGGGCTTGCTGGCCCAAAGCAGACAATATCCACAATAGTCTCAGATGAAATCAGAGACAGGGCCGTGCCAGGTAGGGCAATGTCCCACATCGGCTTTTGAAAGGTAAACGATTCGCTTAAAGGCACTAGGTATGCCTTTCCATGGTGGACACGTTTGGAAGAAAACCTTGAGGGCTTCTAGGACAAAACCGAACAGTATCCATGATGGTCCCTGATAGTATCAAAGACAGGGCCATGCCATGTAGGGCAATGTCCCACATTGGCTTTATAATGTGGAAAGATTTGCTTAAAGGCGCTGGGTATCCCTTTCACTTATTGACGCATTTTGTGAAAAATTGTGAGGTATTCCAGGCCCAAAGAGGATAGTATCCATAATGGTCCCTGATGGTATCAGAGGCAGGGCCGTGCCATGTATGGCAATGTCCCACATTGACATTGGAATGGGAAACGATTCGTTTAAAGGCGCTTGTCATCCCTTTACTCGTGGACGCATTTTGAAGAAAGTCCTGAGGGCTTCCAGGCCCAAAGAGGACAGTATCCACGATGGTCCCTGATGGTATCAGAGACAGGGCCATGCGATGTAGTGTGACGTCCCACATCGTCTTTGGAAAGAGGGAACAATTCATTTAAAGGAGCTAGGTATCCCATTCCCTAGTGGACGCATTTTGAGGAAAACCGTGAGGGCTTCCAGGCCCAAAGCGGATAGTATCCAACATGGTCCCTGATGGAATAAGAGACAGGGTCATGCAATGTTGGGCAATGTCCCACATTGGCTTTGGGAAGGGGAAGGATTCGCTTAATGGCGCTGGGTATCCCATTCCATGGTCCCTGATGGAATCAAAGACATGGTCGTGCCATGTTGGGTAATGTCCCACATCGGCTTTAGAAAGGCGTAACGATTTGCTTCAAGGCGCTGGGTAACCCTTTTCTTGGTGGACCCATTTTGAGAAAAATCGTGAGGTATTCCAGGGCATATGCAGACAGTATCCATAATGGTCTCTGATGGTATCAGAGACAGGGCCGTGCCATGTAGAGCAATGTCTCATATCGACTTTGGAAAGGGGAACGATTCGCTTAGAGACGCTTGGTATTCCTTTCCATGGTGGCCACATTTTGACGAAAACCATGAGGGCTTCCTAGCCTAAAGCGGATAGTATCCACGGTGGTCCCTGATGGTATCAAAGACAGGGTCGTGCCATGTAGGGAAAATGTCCCACATCGGCTTTGGAAAGGCAAAACGATTTGCTTAAAGGAGCTGGGTATCCCTTTCCCTGGGGGACGCATTTTGAGAAAAATCGTTAGGTATTCCAGGTCCAAAGTGGACAGTATTCACAATTGTCCTTGATGGTATCAGAGACAGGGTCTTGCCATGTAGGGCAATGTCCCACATTGGCTGCAGAAAGGGGGAATGATTTGCTTAAAGGCGCTTGGTATCCATTTCCTTGGTGGTCGCATTTTGATAAAAACCGTGAGGCCTTCCTTGTCCAAATCGGACAGTATCCATAATAGTCGTAGATGGAATCAGAGACATGGCCGTGCAAGGCAGGGTAATTTCCCATATATACTTTGGAAAGGGGAACGATTCCCTTAAAGGTGCTGGGTATCCCTTTCCCTGGTGGACGCATTTGGAAGAAAACCGTGAGGGCTTCTAGGCCCAAAGGGGACAGTATCCTTGATTGTCCCTAAGGTTATCAAAGACAGGGTCGTGCCATGTAGGGTAATGTCCCACATCGGCTTTGAAAAGGCAGAACGACTTACTTAAATGAGCTGGGTATCCCTTTCCTTGGTGGACGTATTTTGAGGAAAATCATGAGGTATTTCAGGCCCCAAGTGGACAGTATTCACAATGGTACCAGATGGTATCAGAGGCAGGGACGTGCCATGTAGAGCAATGTCCCACATCGGTTTTGGAAAAGTGAACGATTCGCTTAAAGACGCTGGGTATCCCTTTCCCTAGTAGTCGCATTTTGACAAAAATCGTGAGGGCTTCCTAGCCGAAAGCGGATAGTATCCCCGGTTGTCTCTGATGGTATCAAAGACAGGGCCGTGCCATGTAGGGCAATGTCCGACATTGGCTTTGGAAAGGCGAAACGATTTACTTAAAGGAGTTGGGTTTCCCTTTCCCTCGGGGATGCGTTTTGATTAAAATCGTTAGGTATTCCTAGTCCAAAGTGGACTGTATTCACAATTGTCCTTAATGGCATCAGGGACAGGGTCGTGCCATGTAGGACAATGTCCCACATCGACTTCGGAATGGGGGAACAATTCACTTAAAGACGCTTGGTATCACTTTCCCTTATGGTCATGTTTTAACGAAAACCGTGAGGACTTCCTAGCCCAAAGCGGACAGAGTCCACGATGGTCCCTAATGGTATCAAAGGCAAGGTCGTGCCTTGTAGGGCAATGTCGCACATCGAATTCGGAAAGGTGGAATGATCTGCTCAAAAGAGTTGGGTATCCCTTTCCATGGTGGACGCATTTTGAGGAAAATCACAAGGTATTCTAGGCCCAAAGCGGACAGTATTCATAATGGTACCTGATGGTATCAGAGATAGGGTCGTGCCATGTAGGAAAATGTCCCACATCGGCTTCGGAAAGGGGGAACGATTCACTTAAAGGCGCGGGGTATCCCTTTCCCTGGTGGTCACATTTTGACGAAAACCGTGAGGGCTTCCTGGCCCAAAGCGGATAGTATCCACAATAGTCCCTGATGGAATCAGAGACAGGAGCGTGCCAAGTAGGGAAATGTCCACATCGGATTTTGAAAGGGGAACGATTCGTTTGAAAGCGCTAGGTATCCCTTTCCCTGGTGGACACGTTCAAAAGAAAATCGTGAGGGCTTCTAGGCCCAAAGTGGGCAGTATCCACAATGGTCCCTGATGATATCAGAGACTGGGCGTGCCATGTATGGCAATGTCCCACATCGGCTTTAGAAAGTGGAATGATTCGCTTAAAGGCGCTGCGAATTCCTTTCCCTAGTGGACGCATTTTGGGAAAAATTGTGAGGTATTCAAGGCCCAAATTGAACAATAGCCATAATGGTCCCAGATGGTATCAGAGATAGGGCCGTGCCATTTACAGCAATGTCCCACATCGGCTTTGGAAAGGGGAATGATTTTATTAAGGGCGCTGGGTATCCCTTTCCTCGTGGACGTATTTGGAGGAAAATCGTGAGGGCTTACAGGTTCAAAGCGGACAATATCCACGATGGACCCTGATGGTATCAGAGACATGGCCGTGCAATTTAGGGCAATGTCCCACATCGGCTTCGGAAAGGGGAAATGATTCACTTAAAGGCGCTGGGTATCCCTTTCCCTGGTGGACACATTTGAGGAAAACTGTGAGGGCTTCCAGGCCCAAAGTGGAAAGATCCCACAATACTCCCAGATGGAATCAGACATAGTGCCGTGCCATGTAGGGCAATGTCCCACATCGACTTAGGAAAGGGGAATGATTCACTTAAAGACGCTAGGTATCAAATTCTCTGGTGGACGCGTTTGGAGGAAAATCGTGAGGGCTTCTAGGCCCACAGTGGACACTATCAATTATGGTCCCTGATGGTATCAGAGATAGGGTCGTGCCATGTAGGGCAATGTCCTACATCGACTTTGGAAAGGGGAATGCATCGCCTAAAGGCACTAGGTATCCCTTTCCCTGGTGGACGTGTTTGGAATAAAATCGTGAGGGCTTCCAGGCCGAAAGAAGACAGTATCCAAGATGGCCTCTGATGGTATTAGAGACAGGGCTATGCCATGTAGCGTAATGTCCCACATTGGCTTTAACAATGGGAAGGATTCATTTAAAGGCACTAGGTATCTCTTTCCCTAGTGGACAAGTTTTGGGAAAAATTGAGAGATATTCTAGTCCCAAAGCAGACAATATCCATAATGGTCCCTAATGGTATCAGAGACTGTGCTGTGCCATGTAGGGCAATGTCCCACATCAGCTTTAAAAAGGGGAACGATTCGCTTAAAGACGCTGGGTATACCTTTCCTCGTGATCGCATTTGGAGGAAAACCGTGAGGGCTTCAAGGCCCAATGTAGACACTATCCATGATGTCCCTGATGGTATCAGAGACATGGTCGTGCTAGTTAGGGCAATGTCCCACTTCGGCTTTGGGAAGGGAAAACGATTCGCTTAAAGGCGCTGGGTATCCATTTCCCTTGTGGATGCATTTTGAAAAAAATCGTGAGGCTTCCAATCCCAAAGCGGGCAGTATCCATAATAGTCACTGATGAAATCATAGGCAGGGCCATGCCATGTAGGGCAATGTCCCACATCGGGTTATCAAAGGAGAATGATTCGATTAAAGGCGATGGGTATCCAATTCAGTGGTGGTTGCGTTTGGTGGAAAACCGTGAGGGCTTCCAGGCCCAAAGCAAACAGTATCCCCGATGGTCTCTGATGTTATCAGAGACAGGGTCGTGCCTTGTAGGGCAATGTTCCATATCGGCTATGGAAAGGGGGGAACGATATGCTTACTTGAGGAAAATTGTGAGGGCTTCCAGGCCCAAAGCGGACAACAACCATAATAGTCCCTGATGGAATAAGAGACAGGGCCGTGCCATGCAGGGCAATGTCCCACATCAGCTTAGGAAACGGGAATGATTCGCTTAAAGGCGCTGGGTATCACATTCCGTGGTGGACGCGTTTGGAGTAAAATCGTGGGGGCTACCAGGCCCAAAGTAAAATCAGCTTTGGAAAGGGGAACAATTCGCCTAAAGGCACTAGGTATCCCTTTCATTGGTTGACCCATTTTGAGGAGAATCGTGAGGTATTCCTGGGCCAAAGCGGATAGTATGAACAATAGTCCTTGATGGTATCAGAGACTGGGCCGTGCCATGGGGGGCAATGTTCCACGTCGGCTTTTGAAAGGGGGAACGATATGCTTTATGGCGCTGGGTATCCCTTTCCCTGGTGGACAAGTTCTGAGGAAAACTGTGAGGGCTTCCAGGCCCAAAGAGGATAATATCCACAATAGTCGTCGAAGGAATCAGAGACAGGGGCGTGATATGTAGGGCAACGTCGCACATTGGCTTTGGAAAGGGGAACGATTCACCTAAATGCCTTGAGTATCCCTTTCCATGGTGGACGAGTTTGGAAGAAAATTGTGAAGGCTTCCAGGTGCAAAGTGGACAGTATCCACAATAGTCCCTGATGGATTCAGAGATAGGGCCGTGCCAGTTAGAGCAATGTCCCACAGTGGCTTTTGAAAGGTGCTAGGCGTCCCTTTCCATGGTGGACACGTTTGGAAGAAAACCGTGAGGGCTTCTATGCCCAAAGTGGACAGTATCCATGATGGTCCATGATGGTATCAGAGATAGGGTCGTGCCATGTAGGGCAATGTCCTACATCGGCTTTGGAAAGGCGGAATGATTTGCATAAAGGAGCAGGGTATCCCTTTCCCTGGTGGATGCATTTTGAGAAAAATCATGATGTATTCCCGGCCCAAAGCGGACAGTGTTCACAATGGTACCTGATGGAATCAGAGATAGGATCGTGCAATGTTGGGAAATGTCCCACATCAGCTTCGAAAAGGGGGAACGATTCGGTTAAAGGTGTGGGGTATCCCTTTACCTGGTAGTCGGGTTTTGACAAAAACCGTGAGGGCTACCTTGCCCAAAGGAGATAAAATCCACAATAGTCCCTTATGGAATCAGAGACAGGGCCGTGCCAAGTAGGGCAATGTCTCACATCGGCTTTTGAAAGGGGAACGATTCGCTTAAAGGCACTAGGTATCACTTCCCCTGGTGGACACGCTTGGAATAAAACCGTGAGGGCTTCTAGGCCTAAAGAGGATAGTATCCACGATGGTCTCTGATGGTATCAGAGACAGGGCCATGCCATGTAGGTCAATGTCTCACATCGGCTTTATAAAGTGGAATGATTCGCTTAAAGACGCTGGATATCTCTTTCCCTGGTGGACGCGTTTTTAGAAAAATCGTGAGGTATTCCAGTCCCAAAGTGGACAGTATCCACTATAGTCCCTGATGAAATCAGAGACATGGCCTTGCCATGTATGTCAATGTCCAACATCGGCTTATGAAAGGGGAACGATTTGCTTAAAGGCGTTGGGTATCCAATTCCCTGGTGGACGCATTTGGAGGAAAACAATGAGGGCTTCCAGGCCCAATGCGGACAGTATCCACAATGGTCCCAGATGGTATCAGAGACATTGCCGTGCCATTTAGGGCAATGTCCCACATCCGCTTTGCAAAGGGGAAATGATTCGCTTAAAGGTGCTGGGTTTCCCTTTCCGTGGTGGATGCATTTTAACAAAAACCGTGAGGGCATCCTGGCCCAAAGCGGATAGTATCCACAATTGTCCCAGATGGAATTAGAGACAGGGCCATGCCATGTAGGGAAATGTCCCACATTAGCTTAGGAAAGGGGAACGATTCACTTCAAGGCACTGAGTATCCAATTCCCTATTGCACGTGTTTTGAGGAGAACCGTGATGGCTTCCTTGCCCAAAGCTGACAGTATCCACGATGGTCCCTGATAGTATCAGAGACAGGGCCGTGCCATGTAGGGCAATGTCTCACATTGGCTTCGGAAAGGCGGAATGATTTGATGAAAGGAGTTGGGTATCCCTTTCCCTAGTGGATGCATTTTGAGGAAAATCATGAGGTATTCCAGCTTCAAAGTGGAAAGTATTCACAATGGAACCTTGTGGTATTAGAGATAGGGTCGTGCCATGTAGGGAAATGTCCCACATCGGCTTCGAAAAGGGGGAAATATTCGCTTAAAGGCGCGGGGTATCCCTTTACCTGGTTGTTGAGTTTTGACGAAAACCGTGAAGGATTGCTGGACCAAAGCAGACAATATCCACAATAGTTCCTGGTGGAATCAGAGACAGGGCCCTGCCAAGTTGGGCAATGTCCTACATCGGCTTTTGAAAGGAGAACGATTCGCTTAAAGGTGCCAGGTATCCCTTTCCCTTATGGACACGTTTGGAAGAAAACCGTCAGGGTTTCTAGGCCAAAAGCGGATAGTATCCGTGATGGTCGCTGATGGTATCAGAGACAGGGTCGTGCCATGTAGGGCAATGTCCCACATCAGCTTTAGAAAGTTGAATGAGTCGCTTAAAGGCGCTTGATATCCCTTTCCCTGGTGGATGCATTTTGACAAAAACTGTGTGGGCTTCCTGGCCCAAAGCTGACAGTATCCATAATTGTCCCTGATGGAATCAGAGACAGGGCCGTGCCATGTAGGGCAATGTCCCACATCGGCTTACGTATGGGGAACGATTCACTTAAAGGCACTGAGTATCAAACTCCCTGTTGGACGCGTTTGGAGGAAAACCATGAGGGCTTCCTGGCCCAAAGCGGATAGTATCCACGATGGTCCCTGATGGTATCAGAGACATGGTCGTGCCATTTAGGGCAATGTCCCACATCGGCTTTGGAAAGGGGAAACAATTTGCTTAAAGGGACTGGGTTTCCCTTTCCCTGGTGGACGCATTTTGACAAAAAATCGTGAGGACTTCCTTGCCCAAAGCGGACAATATCCACAATAATTCCCGATGGAATCAGAGACAGGGCCATTCCATTTGGGCAATGTCCCACATCGGCTTTTGAAACGGGAATAATTCACTAAAAGGCGCTAGGTATCCCTTTCCCTAGTGGACACGTTTGGAAGAAAATTGTGAGGGCTTCTAGGCCCAAAGCGGACAGTATCCATGATGGTCCCTGATGGTATCAGAGACAAGGCCATGCCATGTAGGGCAATGTCGCACATCGGCTTCAGAAAGGCAGAACGATTTGCTTAAAGGGGCTGGGTATACCTTTCCTAGTGGATGCATTTGGATGAAAATTGTGAGGGCTTCCAGGTCCAAAGCGGAAAGTATCCGCGATGGTACCTGATGGTATCAGAGACATGACCGTGCAATTTAGGGCAATGTCTCACATCGGCTTTGGAAAGGGGAAACGATTCACTTAAAGGCACTGGGTATCCCTTTCCCTGGTGGATGTGTTTTAAGGAAAACCGTGAGGGCTTCCAAGCCCAAAGCAGACAGTATCCACAATGGTCCCTGATGGTATCAGAGACAGGGCCGTGCCATGTGGGGCAATGTCCCACATCGGCTTAGGAAAGGGGAACGATTTGCTTAAAGCCGCTGGGTATCAAATTTCCTTGTTGACGCGTTTGGAGGAAAATATTGAGGGCTTCCAGGACCAAAGCGGACAGTATCTATGATGGTCCTTGATGGTATTAGAGATTGGTTCGTGCCATGTAGGGCATTGTTCCACATCGGGTTTGGAAAGGGGAATGAATTGCTTAAAGGCGCTGGGTATCCGTTTTATTGGTGGATGTGTTTTGAGGAAAATCGTGAGGTATTCCAGGCCCAAAACGGACAGTATCAACAATGGTCCCTAATGGCCCAAAGCTGACTGTTTCCATGATGGTCTCTGATGATATCAGAGACTTGGCTGTGCCATGTAGGATAATATCCCACATCGGCATTAGAAAGGTGAATAATTCGTTTAAAGGTGTTGTGTATCCCTTTCCCTGGTGGACGTGTTTTGAGAAAAATCTTCAGGTATTCCAAGCCAAAAGTGGACAGTATCCATAATAGTTCTTGACAGAATCAAAGACAGGGCCGTGCCATGTAGGGCAACGTCCCACATCGGCTTATGAACGATTCCCTTAAAGTCGCTGGGTATGCAATTCTCTGGTTGACGCGTTTGGAGGAACACCGTTAGGGCTTCCACGCCCAAAGGGAACAGCATCCACGATGGCCCCTAATGGTATCAGAGGCATGGCCTTGCCATTTAGGGCAATGTCCCACATCGGCTTTTGAAAGGGGAAATAATCTTCTTAAAGGCGCTGGGTTTCCCTTTTCCCTGGTGGACACATTTTGACGAAAACAATGAGGGCTTCCTGGCCCAAAGCGGATAGTATCCACAATAGTCCCTGATGGAATCAGAGACAAGGTCGTGCCATGTAGGGCAATGTCCCACATCGGATTAGGAATGCGGAACGATTCACTTAAAGGCACTATGTATCCAATTCCCTGTTGGACGCATTTGGATGAATACCGTGAGGGCTTCCTGGCCCAAAGCGGACAGTATCCACGATGGTCCCTGATGGTATCAAAGACAGGGCTGTGCCATGTAGGACAATGTCCCAAATCAGCTTTGGAAAGGGGAAACGATTAGCTTAAAGGTGCTGGGTATCCCTTTCCTCGTGGACTCGTTTGGATGAAAACCATGAGGGCATCCTGGCCCAAAGCTGATAGTATCCACGATGGTCCCTGATTGTATCAGCGACAGGGCCGTCCCAAGAAGGACAATGTCCCACAACGACTTTGGAAAGGGGCAATGATTTGCTTAAAGGCGCTGGGTATCCCTTTCCCTGGGGGATGTATTTTGAGAAAAATCGTGAGGGCTTCCAGGCCAAAAGCGGACAGTATCCACAATAGTCCCTGATGGTATCAGAGATAGGGACATGCCATGTAGGGCAATGTCCTACATTGGCATTAGAAAGAGGGAACGATTTGCTTAAAGGCACTGGGTTTCCCTTTACCTGGTGGATGCATTTTGAGGAAAACCGTGAGGGCTTCCAGGTTTAAAGCGGATAGTATCCACAATGGTCCCTGATGGTAACAAGGACAGAGCCGTGCCATGTATGTCAATGTCCCACATCGGCTTTCGAAAGGGTAACGATTCTGTTAAAGGAGCTAGGTGTCCCTTTCCCTGCTGGACAAATTTTAAGGAAAACCGTGTGGGTTTCATGGCCTAAAGCGAACAGTATCCACAATGGTCTCTGATGGAATCAGAGATAGGGCCGTGCCACGTAGGGCAATGTCCCAAATCGGTTTTGGAAAGGTGACACGATTTTCTTAAAGGCGCTGGGTATCCCTTTCCCTGGTGGATGAGTTCTGAGGAAAATCTTGAGGGCTTCCTGGCCCAAAGCGGAAAGTATCCATAATTGTCCCTGATGGTATCAGAGACAGGGCCGCGCCATGTAGGGTAATGTCCCACATCGGCTTTTGAAAGGGGAAATGATTCGCTTAAAGGCGATGGGTGTCCCTTTCCTTGGTGGATGCGTTTTGAGGAAAATCGTGGGGATTCCAGGCCCAAAGCGGACAATATCCACATCGGTCCTTGATGGTGTCAGAGACAGGGCCGTGCCATGTAGGGCAATGTCCCACATTTTCTTAAAGGTGCTAGGTGTCCCTTTCCCTGTTGGACACATTTTGAGGAAAATCGTGAGGGTTTCATGGCCCAAAGAGGACAGTTTCCACGATGGTATCTGATGGTATCAGAGATAGGGCCATGCCATGTAGGGCAATGTTCCACATCAGCATTGGAAAAGGGAAACGATTAGCTTAAAGGCACTGGGTATCCCTTTCCTCGTGGACGTTTAGAGGAAAACCGTGAGTGCTTCGAGGCCCAAAGCGGATAGTATCCACAATGGTCCCTGATGGTATCAGAGACAGCGTCATCCCATGTAGGGCAATGACCCACATCGGCTTTGGAAAGGGGGAACGATTCACTTAAAGGCGCTGCATATCGCTTTCCCTTGTGGACGCATTTTGAGAAAAACCGTGAGGTCTTGCAAGCCCGAAGCGGACTGTATCCACAATGGTTCCCGATGGTATTAGAAAGAGGGTCGTGCCTTGTAGGACAATGTCCCGCATCAGCTTTGGAATGGGGGAACGATTCACTTAAAGGGGTTGCGTATCCCTTTCCCTTGTGGACGTGTTTTAAAGAAAATCGTGAGGTCTTCAAGGCCCAAAGCGGAAAGTATCAGCAATGGTCCCTGATGGTATCAGAGATAGGGTCGTGCCACGTAGGGCAATGTCCCACATCGGCTTTGGAAGGGGGAACAATTCGCTTAAAGGTGCTGGGTATCCCTTTCCTTATAGACGCGTTTAGATGAAGATTGTGAAGGTTTTCAGTCCCAAAGTGGACAGTGTCCACAATTGTCCCTGACGATATCAGACACAGGGGCGTGCCATGTAGGGCAATGTCCCACATTGGCTTTTGAAAGGGGAAACGATTCGCTTAAAGGTGCTGGCTATCCCTTTCCCTGGTGGATGAGTTTTGAGGAAAACCATGAGGGTTTCATGGCCCAAAGCGGACAGTATCCATGATGGTCTGTGATTGTATCAGAGACAAGGCCGTGCCATGTTGGGGAATGTCCCACGTCGGCTTTGGAAAGGGGGAACGATTTGCTTAAAGGCGTTATGTTTCCCTTTCGTCATGGACGCATATGGCGGAATATCGTGAGGGTTTCCAGGCCCAAAGTAGACAGTATCCATAATGGTCGCTGATTGTATGAGAGACAGGGCCGTGCCGTGTAGGGCAATGTCCCACACTGACTTTGGAAAAGGGGAACGATTCAGATAAAGGCACTGGGTATCCTTTTCCTCGTGGACGCGTTTAGAGGAAAACCATGAGTGCTTCCAAGCCCAAAGCGGATAGTATCCATGATGGTCACTGATGGTATCAGAGACAGGGGCATCCCATGTAGGGCAATGAACATCGGCTTTGGAAAGGGGGAACGATTCACTTAAAGGCGCTGCATATCCCTTACCTTGTGAACGCATTTTGAGAAAAATCGTGAGGACTTCCAGGCTGGGTCCGAAGCGGACTGTATCCATAATGGTCCCTGAGGGTATCAGAGACAGGGTCGTGCCATGTAGGGTAATGTCCCACATCGGCTTTTGAAAGGGAAAATAATTCTCTTAAAGGCGCTGTGTATTCGTTTCCCTGGTGCATGCATTTTATGGAAAATCATGAAGGCTTCGAGGCCCAAAGCGGACAGTGTCCACAATGGTCCCTGATGGAATCAGAGACAGGGTCGTGCCATGTAGGGCAATTTTCCACATCGACATTGGAATGGGGGAACAATTCACTTAAAGGCGATGGGTATCCCTTTCCTCGTGGACGCATTTGGAGGAAAATCGTGAGGGCTTACTTGCCCAAAGCGGACAGTATCAATGATGGTCCCTGATGGTATCAGAGACTGGGCCATGCCATGTAGGGCAATGTTCCACATCAGCTTTGGAAAGGGGAAACAATTCGTACAAAGGCGCTGGGTATCCCTTTCCCTAGTAGACGCATTTTGAGAAAAAAGGTGAGGGCTTCCAGGCTGAAAGCAGACAGTATCCATGATGGTTCTCGATGGTATTAGAGACAGGGCCGTGTCTTGTAGGACAATGTCCCACATCGGCTTTGGAAGGCGGAAAGATTCGCTTAATGGCGCTGGGTATCCCTTTCCGTGGTGGACTCATTTTGAGGAAAACTGTGAGGGCTTTTAGCCCCAAAGCAGATAGTATCCACAATGGTCTCTGATGGAATAAGAGACAGACCCCTGCCATATTAGACAATGTGCCACATCGGCTTTGGAAAGGGGGAACGATTCTCTTACAGGCGTTGGGTATCCCTCTCTTCGTGGACGCATTTTGAAGAAAACCATGTGGGCTTCCAGCGCCAAAGCGAATAGTATCCACGATGGCCCCTGATTGTATCAGAGACAGGGTCGTGCCATGTAGGCAAATGTCCCACATCAGCTTTGGAAAGGGGGAACGATTCACTTAAAGGCACTGGGTATCCCTTTCCCTGGTGGATGCATTTTGAGGAAAATCGTGAGGGCTTCCAAGCCCAAAGCAGACAGTATCCACAATGGTCCCTGATGGTATCAGAGACAGGGTCGTGCCATGTGGGGTAATATCCCGCATTAGCTTTGGGAAGGGGGAACGATTTGTTTTAAGGCGATGTGAATCTCTGTCCCTGGTGGACTCATTTTAAGGAAAACTGTGAGAGCTTTCAGGCCAATGGCGGACAGTATCCACGATGGCCTTTTGTGGTATCAGAGACAGGGCCGTACCATGTAGGACAATGTCCCACATCGGCTTTGGAAAGGGGGAACGATTCGCTTAAAGGCATTGCGTATCCCTTTCTCTTGTTGACGCATTTTGAAGAAAACTGTGAGGGCTTCCAGAACAAAAGTAAAAAGTATCAACAATGGTCCCTGATGGTATCAAAGACAGGGTCGTGCCATGTATTATAATGTCCCACATTGGCTTTAGAAAGGGGGAACGATTCGCTTAAAGGTGCTGAGTATCCCTTTCCTCGTGGACGCATTTGGTTGAAGATCGTGAGGGTTTTCAGGCAAAAAGTGGACAGTAGCCACAATGGTCCCTGATCGTATCAAACATAGGGGCGTGCCATGTTGGGTAATGTCCAACATCAGCTTTTGAAAGGGGGAACGATTCTCTTAAAGACGCTGGGTATCCATTTCCCTGGTGGTCGCTTTTTAAGGAAAACTGTGAGGGCTTTCAGGCCGAAAGTGGATAGTATCATTAATGGCCCCTGATTGAATCAAAGACTGGGCCATGCCATTAGGGCAATGTTCCACATCTGCTTTTGAAAGGGGAACGATTCGCTTAAAGGGGCTGGGAATCCCTTTCCTTGTGGACGCATTTGAAGGAAAACAGTGAGGGCTTCCTTCCCCAAAGCGGATACTATCCACGATGGTCCGTGATAGTATCAAAGACAAGGTCGTGCCATGTAGGGTAATGTCCCACATCGGCTTTGGAAAGGGAGAATGATTTTAAAGGCGCTAGTATCCCTTTCCCTGGTGGACGCATTTTGAGGAAAATCTTGAGGGCTTCTAGGTGCAAAGCGGACGGTATCCATGATGGTCCTTAATGGTATCAGAGACAGGGCCATGCTATGTATGGCAATGTCCCACATCAGCTTTCGAAAGGTGAATCATTCATTTTAAGGCGCTGGGCATCCCTTTCCTAGGTGGATGCATTTTGAGGAAAACTGTGAGGGCCTCTAGGTCCAAAGCGGACAGTATCCATAATGGTCCCTGATGGTATCAGAGATAGGGCTGTGCCATGTAGGGCAATGTCCCAGATTAGCATTGGAAATGAGGAATGATTCGCTTAAAGGTGCTGGGTATCCCTTTCCATGGTGGATGCGTTAGGAAGAAAACCTTGAGGGATTCCAGGCCCAAAGCGAACAGTATCCACTGTGGTCCCTGATGGAATTAGAGACAGGACCATGCCATGTAGGGCAATTTCCCTCATCGACTTTGCAAATGGGAACGATTCGTTTAAAGACGCTGGGTATCAATTTCACTGGTGGATATGTTTGGAGGAAAACCAGGAGGGCTTCCAGGCCC
>JAOVVI020001960.1:0-22385 GCA_028571085.2 Nepenthes alata
ACTTGTGACAAAAACACCCCCCCCCCCCCGATTTGTTTTTTATAAGAACCATCGTAAGGAATTTAATAAAACTAATATATTCAGATAGAGTTGAGAATTGCACCTATCATCTACAGGTGGCAAAAAAAAATAATATTTATCCCTATCTATAAAAGAAAATATATAGACGGCTCGCTTACGGATTAAAATAGTAGCTTATCCTAAGGTTACCAGGAGTACGTATAACCCTTCCTCAAAGTCAATCTTTCGAACTTTGGTTATCTGATTTGTGCTTGTTTTGGATTTTACAGATATGTTTTTTTACTTACACCTTCTTTTGGATACTCAAGACTAAAATTTGAGATTTGCAGGTTTTGACAAATGTTGGACTTGGATACCGGATTTAGTTTGTCTCGTATATTTGGATCGTTTAGCATTGCTTTGGATTATGGACTTTGCGTACAAGATCATCTTTGGACATTTTGTTGGTTTACCATACTCGATGTTTGGATTTCGGCTTTCATGAATTTTATATCGGTTCATCGATTTATTCCTTCGCTCTAATTGCAGACACACTATTTATTATATATTATATACTAATATTTGTTCAATATTCGACTCATATTTTCGTTGTTTATCATCCCTTTCAGACTAGTGGGCTTCGGATACATTGCAAAGAGCTCAGACGCAATTGCTGGTAGAGACATCGTTTATATTTTGAGTATTAGTTCCGTAGTTGGACTCTAATTGTTTCGGACACATTTTTGTTATGAGGGAATGATAAATTGGATTGACACCGGTTATTTGTATTGTGATGATGATATTTGAATATTGTGGCGTCTGATTTATATTGGATCAGTGACGTGGTCTGAATTGTTGATTTGTTACTCTTTCCTTACGGACATTTGAGCAATTCATAACTATTTATTTGTCCAGACAGGTAATTCAGAGCAGTCCTGTGATTGATGATATTATTACCTATTATTGTTGAAACTATTGGTATTGTATAGATGCTTTTGTCAGGTCATGCCCAGATTTAGGTTATATTTTAAGAATTTTAATTATCATTAAATATTATTAGGACCTGTTTTGGTTCGGATTCACAACAGAATGTTCACTAAATTTTTCCCCCAAAAAAACAAGGTTGAAGATGCTTTTCGTTGCCCGTTGAGAACAAAAAAAAAATGTATATATCACTACATATAGATAAATAAATATTATATACACTATATTTATAGAATTTTATATTTACAATTCGATTAATATATATTTTATTATGCTATTTATTATTTATATACAGAATCATCTGGTTATATCTAAATTTTATAATAAACAATATTTTAAAAGAATTGTGGAAATAGAAATACAGCATTCAAATGAAAAAGTATACCACAATTTTTAATGAAATTTATATTTTGACTATAGTTGGGAGAACCTCTCTTTTTTAGTATCATTTACAGATGTCAAGTACGCAGCAAAAAGACAAAATGATAAACCTTCAAGGTAGTCTGCTGTTCTTACATCAGATAAAGGAAAAGTAAGCACAAAAGTGTCAGATGAGGAAAAATTAGTCAATTTGAGGAACAAATGGAACCATCCGAATAAATTCCACTCCCACTTACTAAACACAAAATCATTTATCACTACCCATATAACCAAAAAACATTTTTCCATTTAGGTTCCCATCTAGTTCTCTCGTATTTAATTTGTCGTCCACCATTTAATGCAAAATCTCACACAAATGCCAATATGTCCTGTAGTTAAGACTCTCTTCAAGATCATTTTATAATATTTGCAAGACAACCTATTTAATTGTCCTTGTTAAGAAAACAACTGTATCACTATTACTTCATATGCTCCTAGACTTCCTTAACTGTTAGCCATTTTTTAAAAGCAAGTATCCACTATAGGACAAAATAATACAAGAAGTAAAGGGAAAGAGAATGAGCATAGAAGAATAGACACGGAGGAAAAACAGAACAGAGAATTCTGATAAAGGGGAGAAATCAAAAAACTATGAAATCAATTCAATATCATAAGCCAATGAAAAATGATTGCATTGACTGTTTATATACAGTAGACTCGAACCAAAACTACTCCAACTAGGAATCAGAATAACAAGGTATTGAGACATGCTGGGAAGATTTATTGTAGCAAGCATTTTAGACTTTCAAGAAATTTGGGATATTTGTATTTCTATTAGATTATTATTTTCCATTACCAAGCTGGGAAGATTTATTATAGTAAGAATTTTAGAAATTGGAGAATTAAGATATTTGTATTTCAATTAGATTATCATTTTCCATTAGCATGTTTATTTTATCATTGTTATCTTATTTCCTATTGGAATAGTGTACAATTTTAAGATGGGTTCCAGTTTACTCTACACACAAATAGTCAATGAAACCCCTTGCCATGGAGCAGCCTACTTTATTTCAAATAAAACTTTAAAGACACTTCAGTTAAAATATATCAGCAAGCTAGGCCTATATTTTTTTTTTTTCTGCTAGAAATTGATTTTAACAAGAAGTTATCCCAGTAGGTTCCGACAACTGACACTGACCCATATAGGTTCAAAAAAGAAGAATCATCTATAAGTACCTTCCTCTTCTTTAAAACAAGGCTTAGTGTGTCCTCTAGCTGCCTTTTCTTGTGCTTTCTTGCCTTGTCAAGAGCACCTTCAGCTTCTGAATCAGCAGAAAAACCACACGGTAAATTGTGAATCTGAAAATTTTCCAATCTTCATTTCATGCACAAAGAAGAAAAAGAGAGGAGGACAGCAAATTTCTATGTAGAAAATTTAAGGGGCAAGAACACAATAAGAAAATTTAATATGTATCATGAATGAATGTATCACATCTTGTATAACAGAGAAATCCAGTCATTCTTTTTTCTCTGCTAACCAGCAAAAACTCTGGATAACTATTTTTTATTTTGAAATACAAAGACACATGCAAACAAGCAATCAGATATAAGGGAAGTTGGCCAGGATTCATCCCAGGCCACATTGATCTAGACAAGTAGGTAGCTAATCACCAGCCACCAGTCTACCCTTGATTTCCTGAATTCCTTCTAAAAAGGATAACATATCCATGTATACCCATCCATTGGACGGACATTCAACAATAGTATACTCTCCTTCCCCTGCTATATAGCAAAAATATTCCTGACACAAGCATACCTAGCTCAAGTTTTAATAGCAAGCACACCCTTTATGACCAATTATATTATATGGACCAAAATGTAGGGCAAATAAAGAACCGATACATGCAAAAATTAAGCATGATTTAAATAAGGATGCCAAGATGGATGAGTTGTATAATTTCAAAAGATATAATGAGAAATGAACATGATTCAATCATAGCGCAATGGAAATACCACATATGGGAGAGAAAATAAGGAAAGGACAGGCAAGATAATTCAAACATTTGACTGAGATTAAAGACAATAAAATGAATCTACAAAGATTTGGGTTAGCTACTAAAAAAGGATTTGAGACTGCTTCTATTTTTAACAATGTTACTCCAATTCAGGCAGAATCATAGAAGATTTATACAGCAAACACCATTAAGTGGGCTTAAGGATTCAATGATATTGTTGAAATTCAATGGACATGAAGTGTTTCAATAGACTTGGGGGTTAGCTGATAAAAAAAGGATTTGAGATTATTCTATTTTTGGATGATGTTACTCCAAATCAGGCAAAATAGTAGAAGATTCATACATTAAACACCATTAAGTGGGCTTAAGGATTGGATGATATTGTTGTGATTCAACAGACATGGAGTGTGTTATATATGGTGTATGTATTTATATGACTCAAATAGACTAGTCAGAGAAAGAAATATTGTATTATAATAATTTCAATTGACATCTATTTCTGTCAAAGGACAACACGAATGTTCTATTATGTTCAATCAATTCATCAGACATATTTGTATTACCATGTACCTCATGTCATACATTTTGTCAAGAATTACATCATTTGCGTCGGTGTCATGTTATGTCTAACCCCCCATTTCCATTTCAATGCGTCATAGCAAGATTACTCTCACAAAATCCCAAAATGTTTCACCACATGCATGATAATCTATATTTTTTTTTTCACAAAGTCCGGTCCTTTACATATATACCATTTGGAAAATTTTAAGCCTTCAACTGAATAAACTCCAAGATCCAAAGGAACTAGCACAACCACTTGATTTGAATTTTTGAAAAGCCTGATTTCTTGTTTCTCACGTTGTTCATATTTGAAGGTAATTCCTTCATTTTGAATCTTCCTATATATAATAAGGGTGGTGGTTTGGCTGCAAGAAAGAGGAGCAAGTATAATTGAAGGTTCCGGGGTTGCATCACTATTGTGATTTTAATGTGCAAACATTTGGAACATGGATTTATTGAACTTTGAGTCAAGTAGAAGTGAATCATAATCAGATGAGATTTTTCAATGTGGATTTAACATCAGGTGGGGACTGCGTTTGGGAGATCACAAGTTAAGATGTTTGTAATCAAACAGGTTCTCTAAATGTCGAAACAGCGTGATATTTGGCAACCTTCTATTGCGCTAAATGCCACCTGCTATGAAACTCAAATAATTACAACATGAAAAATTAATACAAGGTTTGGATTATGAAAATTAATAATTTAACTAGGTCTTGAAAGAAAAGGCCAAAATAATATTTGTGCGGCCATGTGTACAAGCACAACATGGATATACATTGACAGCCTCAATTCTATTTCATCGGAATCTGCCATTTTCATTTTAAGACACATTTTCGCACGTTGGGCACATGTCAAAGGTGTCTCCTTCATCGGGCACAACACAACTCTTTCATACAAGTGTCTATGCTTCATTGGACATATTTCAACAATGATTTTTTAAACCAGAGTTTAAACTTCTATATTCCCCACCTGAAAACAACTCAGCTTTTCAGCCTTTATTTATCATTAGTTTCCAAATCCCAGCCCCCTAAGAATTCTGAATGACATAAATACACTCCCCATGTGCCCTCCCTCTCAAAAAGCCTCTTGAATTCCTTTTTTCACTTCAATTTTCAAAAACTCATCAAGTCACTCCTTAAAAATGATGACAAAAAAAGAAGCTGTTAACAATTATTGGCCATGATCTTAACTATCAGAGAGTGAGCCTTGGGACAACTGTAATTTTACCTAATTATAATCTAGAGGCAATAAGTTTAAACCACGAAAATAATCCTTTTGCAATACAAGGATGAGGCCATACACATATGGAACTAACTACACCACACGATGTGGAAACGTCATGTATTGGGCCACCTTTAATTATGTAAACAACCAAGATTCACAAGTCATTACAATAATCAACTACTACTCCTTTTTAAATGACGAACAAAAAATTCACATACCATATGGAGCAAAGCGTTAGGTGATTATCACCATGTCCAAAACAATACTAACCGCAAGGATGAAGATAAAAGAAGAATGTGCATTTATACAAGGGATAAGATTTGTAATGATGCCATATAGAATACGGTCATACTAGTTCAGATAGAAGATACGTAAGAGATATTGAAAGTATTTGTTCATGCAAGGTGAATACCTTCTAGTGCACTTGCATGGAAATATGTGGATATGGAAGAAGCTCCTTATAGAAGGGGTAGAGTGATGTCAAAAGAAGATTAAAGGAACTATAAAGCATGATCTTACATATTTGGAACTAGAGGAGGAAATATGTCCTATGATGAAGCCAAATGGAGATGAATCTACCCAGCTGGCTCCACCCAAAGGGAAGTTAGGCTGGGGGGATTAGATATTCTCAAATATTCCAAATTAGGCTCATTTAGCACTCTCAAGTGAGTTTGTAAGGTTTTAAGTACCGCATGTGGCATTAACATTTAGCAAAAGGCTAAGAACATGACAATGGGCTTTATGATTTCTTGGGCCAAAGCTACAACTATGAAAGATAAATCCCAGCCTGGGAGTTGTTTATGAGTAAAGGGAGAATGTTTGGATGCAGATTCCTCAGGCTGTTGCCTGGCATGTTGGGATTGAAATGATTTGGCATTGTTTTGTTAAACTTCTGGAGAAGGAATTTTCTCCACCTTCTGATTCCACTTTATAAGATTTCACTGATAGTTTATATTACCAAGTACAGCATGGTAATCTGGAACCTTTTTCTTTTAAATGGCTGTTGCCATCTTAGTTCCTATATTAATGAAACTTAATTTCTCACCAATCAAAAAAAAAATTGGCTGTGTGATGATTATTTTTCTTACTCAGGTACTAGAAAAGATTATGGTCATATGTGGGTTCATATGAGCCTAGCATCCATGGGTGAGCTTTTGATGTCATATTGCCAGTGAATTAACTCAGTCTTCAAGAAAAACGGCAGCAAATTGTGAGAGGGGAGGGGGTGGATTGCAACTAAACTATTCTATTAGTGCTATAGGTAGAATCCTGTAAATCAACATCAACAACGAGATTGATTTTTGGGACAAAATCATAATAATGGTGTGGCTATGGCCTGCTATGTTATGAAACATATTCCATATTCAAATCTCAATAACTTCCAAATCAATATGTCAAAAACAAATGCAATAGCAGGTTTACAGCATCAGCATCTGTCCACTAATAATAATTTACCTCAACCTTCTACTCTCTTCTACACCAAGTAGAGAAGGTTGAACTCAACCTCTTCAAAAACAATGCCATCTTACATACATGCTGCTATTATAAGTTTGTTCACAATAACACTATTATCATGCTTGTACTAATTTCTTGACCACTGTTTTGATAAAACTCATGCTGCTGATGCTAAATCAAGAACTAAAAACAGAATGCCATTCTAGATTTTGCCATCACATGGAATAGAAACAAGCAAATTCAGATCAGTCAAAACTGACTTACTCATCATTTCCAACTTTTGGATCTGTTCCCTAATCTGTTCAGGATCCTTCTTCAAAATACCCACCTCCCTAACCTTTTTCCTTTCTTTCTTGTTCTGTCCAAGATAACCAAAATGAAGTCAGGAAACGCAAAAATATACAGGAAAGCCAAAAGGCAACTGTACCAAAACAAATTAAGGGAACCACACAGTCGAAGCATGTTGATGTATTCCCAAGTTACTGGAAATGAAAAGAAACAATCTATTTAAATACAAAGGAAAAAGAAAGGAAAATTGGCATCAGAATACAAGATTAAAACTAATGTCACTTGATATACAACAGTAACAGTCAATGAGATACTTAAGAGAAGACCGGTGACTGCTTAACATGCAAATATCTGTGCAATTATGTATTATTCCATGAACAGGATGAAGATAAACACTGGCCACGTAAGCAAGCAGCTAAATTAATTTCAGAATTCATAGAAAATAAATTGATCACACCAATCAACGTAACACTATCATTTCTAAAGAGGTGACTATAAACATTGAACTTGTCAATATATCGACTCGGATGATGCATTGGACTTGCACATATAGTTTTTCTTTCCTAACTTTTTCCTGATATTTTTTATTTTGGTTAAAAAAATCACTTCTGTATTTTCGATTTTTTTTTAAATTTTTAGTTAGGCTTCAACTGGCATTTAAAACGATTATAATACACTGAAGAAGAGCATTTCATTAACAAACCGCATGCACATCTTTCCTTTCCCTAGGTTATTTTTCTTAAACCTTGACTTTAATTTAATTCATATCCCTTTGAAAATGTGAAAAGGCATGTCCTGCCAGGGACACAAATAAGCATTCTGCTTCAAGAATATCAGTAGTTCAAAAACGAGCAAATTGAAGGCTGCAGATGCAAAAGTGTTGTCCACCACCAGAGGGCAGAATGAGGATCAATAGAGATGCAGAAATACTAGGCCTTGAATATGCTGATCTCTGGAGTGGTGATTAGAGATACGCTTGCTGTTAGATGGCGTGCTCAGTTGCCTGAACAAGAAGGTCAAAAGGAGTTTCACATGATGGCAACAACAAGCTTTGCAGTTGGCAACACAAAGTTTCTTCAAACATTCTAGCTCAAGATTCGGGAGTGAGCCTTTTTTGTTTTTTTTGGCTCTCAGTTGTTTTATGTTCAGGAAGACAGTTGTGCAGGTTCTTTGAAGGTCAGAGCTAAGGCCAGATTGAACTTAGTGCTTAGAAAGCTGTTAATGAAGAGTTCTGCATGGCTTCTCAGTTTTTATCCTTGATTGAGTGTAACCCTGGCCAAATTACGAGTTCTAGAAGTTCTAGTCAAACATTGAGGATGCTTTTTTTCCAAACTGAGGAGACAAAAAGATAAAAGCTATTAGAATGAGCATTGATGAGATTTATCCATTAAAGGAAAAAAAATTTGATCAAGCATTGAAATTGCAAGGAGTGTTGCTCATAAGTTGCAAGATATTTTGTATTGCAATTAGTTTGACTTGACCTATAGTTGACAAATTATACCAATTTTAAACCTTCAAATCTATATTAAGAATTCAAATTTAGATTTGAAGTCCAAATTTAGAGTTTAATAAATTAAAAAAAAAGAATAATCAGCATTAGGGAAACTTAATGCGTGAGGAAGAAAACGCTTTACTTGTTTGAAAGAGTTAAAAAGGATACATGAATATTTTAATTATAATGAGCAAACCTATGCAATGCACAAGATTATAACTTGTATTTTAAAACTTGAATTCCTGAAGCAATCTTCAACCCAAAATAAACCATTTCTAATACAATTCACTCCACCTGAGTTAAGATTCACAAGTCAGTCTCTCCCTAAGAATTTTGGCTCCTATTCAGTGGACAACTTGGAATGTTTTCAGGGAAATTTTTCATAAAAACAAAATTAGAAAATCTTTTCAAAATCTGCAATTTTTTTTTTAACAAATGAAAACAAGAAGCCATATTCACACATCTTCCAAATCAACAGTAAAGTTTCAAAAACATATTAGAGATGTCCTCCATGATTTTCCTTTAACAAAAAGGGGAACAATTTTCAAGTATTTACAAATGGAGGACCATCGCAGAATATGAATGCACACATGAATCATCCCATCAACCCTACTTCTTTGACAGACAACCTTCCAAAAAAACAAAGTAAAATAACCTCTGCCTTCCCTCTTCTCAATATCAGTCCATAGCCCTCACCCATAACTCATCTTGCTTCCTGTCTTTGTTTCTCATTCAATCTATGACAGCTTAAACATAACGAAGGCACCCAAGCAAATATTGAGCTTCATCAGGTTATGGGCCTTTGCTGTGATCTTAAGTTTGTGCAACAATGAAGATTTACCTTGCCTTGAGATATGGAACTTGGTTGGTGTCCCATCTTGGTCCGATTGTTCAGCAGAGCAATCAAAAGCATGCGTATAGAGCTTCAGTGGAGAAGTTTTTATAAAAATATATAAGAAGATTCAGATTTTCATTTCTCTGTTGAATAAGAGATACCACAAAGAAGAATGCCCAACAATAGCATAGGTGCTCTTGCTCCCCTGAGTAACTTCGGCAAAGTCCATTCAACTTTCAGCTTGGCTAGGGAGCTAGAAAAGAAATCATTAAAGTGAGATACCATGTCCTTAACCGAGCCACTAAGTACTCCAACAAAGAAGACATCCCCTTATCTACTAAAGAAAAATGGAATTGCTTTGCAACCCAATCAAAAGATGGATGCCTGTAGATCTTTCCTACTTAGAAAGAGCCCTTCCCATAGATAGGCAAGGCAAACCTTCAATAGCTAAATTGGGAATGGAATAACTAGGGCATTGACCTATCATTTCTACTCTTTTTGTTCTCTTGATATTGACCCTAAAAGGGAGTTTGTGAGGCCACACAAGTATTATATACAAGAACTTCCCTTGAAACTTATTAGTGGTTTATCTTTCCTTTTTCTTAATAAAGGGCTGGTTTATCTTTATCACTCATGATCAAGGGTAATCTTCTTTTTCTCTCCCGACCTTTCCTCATCCTTCTACTTTTAGCAACCACCAATTTATGAATTCTTCTTTCTCCTTTACTCCTCCTTTTGTACGCATATGCTAAAATGCCAAAAAATAAGGAGCATTCATCAGTATAGTCCACGTTCATCTCTTCCTCCTTTTTTGATGATAGAAAAAATCCATTCTCTTACACTTACCCTCCTAGATTTTTTTGTTGGATGCAGTAGAATACTGATTTTCCACAAAAAAAGGGGGGAAGAGGGGATATAATTCCTAATTCTATGGACTAAACTGGTCAACCTTTCAAAATACTATTGAATTCATGGACAGGCAAAAGACAACTCGGCGAACAAAAACATCAACAAATTAAAGGGGGACCTTTTCATCGAACCTCATGCCGCCTAATTTCTCTCAACTGTCACTGATCATTCCCTGTATTGTCTCAATTAACTGCAAAAAATGTACGTCTTTCGGGCAGTTCACATAAAGGAAAGAGGGGGAAATGGCGCTATTATATCTATATCTATAAATCATTTTAAAAGGACTTGCATAGCTGCAATTGTGCCATGTGGCACTATACATTTATCTTATTATCCTCTACTTTCCCGACTCTAACTTAATCTCAATGTTTTTTCACATACCCTTTTTCCTGCACATAGAGCACAGATTCTCATTTCTGTTGCCTGAAAGTTCATATATTCATTACTGATAAATCAGTAACAAAAATGAACCTTCATTACCCCCATTTGGCAAATGCTGAAAACAGTCAGACCGATAAATTGTGAAAAGGGAACCTTCAATGATCAATTACCAATAAATGGTAAAAAAAAATAGTCACTAATTATTTGATTAATTAATTGTGAAAATGGTTCTTCTTCTACCATCTCACTTTTCAACATTTTTTATATTTCCAAAACCACTTGTTGGCTGCATACTTGGAAATAACAAAAATACAAGAGCAAGCTGGTATTTTTGCAAATGGAGAAGCTATTTGAATCCAAAACATCTTCCTGAAATAGCAGCCTCTCTTTAACCTTGTTGAGAAGCTATTTGAATCCAAAACATCTTCCTGAAATAGCAGCCTCCCCTTAACCTTGTTCATTTTTAACGGTTTTTTCCGGAATTTTTATAGGATTACCCAGCAAAGGGCTCATTTGTGCTGATGTTATCCAAGCATCTTAATTTATTTTATGCTAATTATGAGATATGTTTTTCAGTGCTGCTAACATGCAAAGCTCTTAAACATGCCCCCTTTTTTTAGGTTTTTTTGTTGAATTTCAGGGTTATTAAAATGGGTTATTTAGGCATGTTGTTTAGTCAGCAGATCCAACAATTGGAATCACATTGGTGCAATATTACCTTGATTTGGGGCAATTTCGTCATGATAATAAATTGAAGTGGTTGAAGTGGCAAATTTTGTGGGTTGGCTGCAGGTTTGAGATTTGAATGAAGGATCGCAATAAGTTGAAAACAAAAGCCTATCATAGCTGAGGCTAACTTTCCAGCGTTTGAAGTAATTCTCTCTCTCTCTCTCTCTCTCTCTCTCTCTTTGCTGCTTCTGAATAATACATAGGTAAATTCTGTTGATTGCATTATCTTTCTTCTTTTCTTAGCCAGAAAATGGTAGAATCTTATAAATAATAGATGAAGGTGAAAGTTTTTGTGAGACATTGGGTTTATGCAATATATAGTTCCAATACTCATATTGCTCTTGTATTTTTGTTTTGATATTTTTCTGTCTTTTGTTGCCCATGCTTAATGTCATGACTCATGACATAATCATTGCGCTATATTTAGCCTACTAATTCCAAGTACTTCATATGAAAATCATTCTTTAAGTATTTTGTGTCTTTATCAATTAATATAAAAATAACTAAATCCACCATATATTACAACCTATTTATGTACACATTACTTAAAACCCTCGCATCACACAGAATCAAATTATGATTTTTTTTCTATGACTTGGACAGAACATCCTTTTGATTTAAATACACAAATATAAGGTAATCCATCACAAATACAGTGGATAAAAAAATACTATGTCTGCATTTCGCCAACAGGTAGGAAAAAAAGAATTTCCTGAACCTCATAGAAATCATTACCCTATCCAGAAAGCAACTTTGCACAGGATTTATCTGCCTTTAATTTCTTCCTGGTTTAGCTTTATGCTGCTGGCTACAAGTTTTGATTTGTGAATAACTGGTTATGTTTGATTTATATAACCACTTTTATGAGTAATAACACAAGATGCTGCCATTTTGGTGTGAGTTGCAGTATTTCCTTACCGAATTTGCTAAAATTTATTACTTTTTTGTACAATAGCATAGAAGTAAAACCTTGTGTGGTGGATTGTAGGTTGGTTTGGGAGAAAACTGAAACCTTTGATAAACCTAGTTGAAATGGTAATGATGTTAAAGCAAACATTTATAAATAGTTCATCCTAAGATTTGGATGAGGAAATGAGTTCCATGTCAATCTAGCTAAGTTTGTAGCTCATATATGTGGAAGTTCAAAGTCCCTTTTGGGAGCTTAACAACAAGCTGTTTGGATTATCATGACCGTGTCTACTAGCCAGTAACAATAGTTTATCTACTGTAGACATTTTAGATGCTTTTGGAATGTTGCACTTGTCTAAATGCAAAGTCTGGCATAGCTTGGTATGTGTTTATTCACTGTGCCAAGAGTACTTATTTCTCTTCCAATTAAGGTCTTGAAGTTGATAAACCCCCTCATCCCTCCCTGGCAAGGACAAAATAAAAAAAAAAGAAATTCAAGTAGGAGAAGTCTTCTAGTTGCTCAGGTACCTGCTTTTCCCAGCTTCTAAAAAAGCATCTCTGTTCAAGAAGTTGAAGCTGAACCAAATAAGGGTTTATATCACAAATACATAGCCTTAGCAAGAACTTATTCAAGAAAGAAAGAACTTTTAGCCTAATATCCAGACTGGAGCTTCTCTAAACCTTTTATTCAAGTAGTTATAGCAGAAAATTAGAATAATTTCTACATAAAGGAAACCCCAATATGAGGAATGACTATGTTGGGGGACTGGTGAGGTTCACTATACTACAACACCTCTGTAATATACGTAAGGCCCGAATCTTTTATTAATGATAGTCTTGAATGATTAAGCTAATGTAATCAAAACTAAGGTCAAAGGATGTGAAAAATTAGGTTAAGAATTTAAATTGGACCGATTGACTTGGTGCCTAATGAAGGCCTGACCTATGCCTAAGCGCTAAGACCTGTGAGTCAGCACCCAAGGGATGCCTGATAGGTGCCCGAGCGCATAATTGGCAAATTGGTCATGCAAAACATGCACCCAACGGATGCTCGAGCGATCGAAGGTAGTAGTTATGCGCTTGATGCACACCCGAGTCACACTCGAGTGCAGTAAACCCGTAGCATCAGCGCCTGAAGCACACCTGAGTAGCGCTTGAGCGCCACTCTATATAAATAGGCATCCGGCTTATTTTTCTGTCATATTTTCAGAGTTTTTGGAGAGTAGAGAAAGAAGCAACTAAGGAGAAGAGAAAAAGGAAGAGAAAGGAAGCCAAAGAAGACCACATACAGTTGAATCAAGTGAGAATTTGGGTAAATCGGAGCCAAGGCAAATGCACTCTATGCTTTTTCATCCTTTGTTGCTGTTTCTTGCTTGTTTCTCTTAACATTTTCTTATTCAAATTCTCATATATGATATGAATTCGAAGTAGAAGGTTTATGTTCGGCATGCATGTTAAGTTCTCATCATTTTGTAGCAAAATTACATAAATAATTATGTCTAAGTTCATGTATAAAGTATAAATGTGCTGTTTGCTGTAATTTGATCCTGATGCATGTCTGAAAACTAGATATTTTGTTCCTACATGTCTGAATTTCAAACCCAATGTTCATGCATGACTCTAAGGTGTCGAGTATAAGTCCCTACAAGTTAAATTGTTCACTACATGTTCTGAAATTCTGGAAAATACTTTGCATGCTTGCTGATTTCTGCACTAAATTTCTAAATTTCATTCTGCATAGGCTGTTGCTGATTTCTGCACTAAATTATGCCAAATTTGCTACATTAATGGTTCTGTAATGCATGTATACAAACTGAAATTCTAGCATAATTTAAATAAAGCTGATTCTTGCACTGTTTTTACTGAATTTTCT
Source organism: Nepenthes alata (assembly GCA_028571085.2). Classification (NCBI taxonomy): domain Eukaryota; kingdom Viridiplantae; phylum Streptophyta; class Magnoliopsida; order Caryophyllales; family Nepenthaceae; genus Nepenthes; species Nepenthes alata. Next base: position 14,016 of record JAOVVI020001960.1, read on the forward strand.
AAAACAAATTGCCAAGAATGATTCTGCATGAATTAAGGCATGAAGAAATTACAGAAATATGCGGGAAACTCTACAATTATGCTATGAAATATGATCATTTTCTCCAGAAGTGAGAAAATTAAAAAGAATGAAAAAAAGTGCATAGTTTTCCTAATAATTTGCATTGGATTATGGTTATTATTCAGCGGAAAGTATATTATGGCATGTCTCAATATATTATAGTGATATATTGATATCTAAACCTATATAACTACGGGTTAAAAAACGGCATATGGCCCTGTCTATAGGATAATATGTAGACGGTCCACCTTTGAGTTTTGAATAGAAGCGTATGTCCTTTGATTGTGTGTTCCTTTAGTCAGTAAGGCCCACTGGCATTGGCCCCTAAAAAAAATATAAATTAAACATGTTTTGATGATTTAAATGAAATAAGAACATGATAAGAATTATCTAAATTCTACATAAATTGTTCGTGCATTTGTTATGGAAATTTATGGCATATCATTAAAATTTGATGCTTTAATCCTTCCATTATATTTTTAGTACAAAGATACATGCTTTATTGTTATATATATGTACCTTGCTGAGCTCTTGACTCACTTCCTTACTGTTTTAACTAACCCCTCAAATGAGATGCACGAGTTCTTACCGGATAAACAGAAGTAAAGATCGGTGATATTCAAAGAGTTTAGTTTAAAGTTTTATTAATAATTAATGTTGGTGAATAAATTTGGACAATGTTTAATGTATTATGTTATATTTCGGATAGCATACAAGTATCTAAAAATGTTGTATTATAATGTTCGGTAATGGTTAATGTATCGGTTTAAGTTTGGACAACTTTAGAACTGGATGGATGATGAAATTAGTTGACATTTTGATGTTGGACAGCAGGTTGTATTTCAGATTAAAGATTGTCCTGGTTTTACGATATAATTCGGGTCGTAGTTTGTCCGTTGTTCGATGTCGGTTTCAGTTGTGTTGGTAAATTTTGATTATGATTGCTTAAGTCATGAATATTGGTCTTTTCCGCAAATTTTATTATACATGCATTATCCTTTATGTAAGGTCCGACGTCATATTTTTGGGTCAATGTCGGAGCCATGAGTGATATGACACTTGTTTTGGGTCGTGTGTATGATAATGTGTTAATTTATTGTGGTCGGTCGAAATATTAACATGAAGTTCATGTCCGGATATAAAATAAAGGATAATTTGGATATTTTATAATAAATGATTAAGAGTTAACTTTGGGATCAGAATTTGGAATGTGACAATACTTTTACTCAAACAGCACATGCTCAAAAGCACCAACAAGACCATAGTTATGCAAATGAATTTTGGGAAGAACTCATACCAGCAAATACTCAGAAATTTATTTCAGTTAATATAATGCTATTAAATTCAATTTCTAATGTATTTGATCTTAGTTTATTATTGAGATGGAGTCATATTCTAAAAAAATAACGGACAAAGAAATGCGACATTATCATGCACTTACTATTATACTTGAATAAATTATCAACCATATTTGATTAAATATTCAACAGCACCATCATTATTTTAGCCTTGCATGAGCATCTAATCAAATTATCAAAAATACCAATAGAAATATTCAGTGGTGCCATCGTGCTTGTATGAGCATTTGATCAAATAATCAACAATAATTAATGAGTATTCACTAATGGTATCATGCTTTTAGGTTGTATGAGAATTAAATTCGATACCTTTGTTGACACATGGAGAATCTTTTTCCTTAAAAATAGAAAGACCGTAGTACTTCATATCTACTATTGTGTTATTCTGTTCTTTTATTTTTGTAATCAAACCACAGAAACCTTTATAGCAATGCAGTGATTAAATCATGTACATATGATTCTAACCCTCCCCAGAGCCAACAGTTTAAGAGCTTACATGCACCAGGCTATCCTTTGTTATAGTTGTCACTCAGCCTTGGTTGGTCCCAAACGTGATAAAGGAGGTTTCGTTAGGTAGCTAAGTGCCAGCATAGAAATGTTGGTCATACCTTTCCTGAATGAATCTGATATGCAATATAATTGGGGCACACCTCAGCTACATGTCCTCCCTATACCATTCGAAGAATCGAATGGGTCATCCCTGAAGCAATGTGTCATGTCCCCTCTCAAACACAATATCAAGTATGTGCGAAAGTGGGCAGGTTAAGAGACTAAACAAAACAGTAAGATTAAATTGACAATTGGAACCCTTACAAGGAAGATCAAGGAGATAGTGGATACAATGATGAGAAGAAAACTTTACATCATTTTCCTATCATAACCTAAGTGGGTAACAGATAATCAATGGTGATTGAAAAGACAGGTTATAAACAAGAACATAAAAATTGGGTAGGTAATGCCATAGAAAATCCACAAAATAGTATATATTGCAAGAATGGGGACAGAATCATAATAAGGGACATAAATAATAAGGGTTATTGAGCTCATGCTCCTCAAATAAACTGGCTAGAAATTAATAAAATAAAAGGGTTATTGAGCTCATGCACCTCAAATAAGCTGGCCAGAAATTAATAAAATAAAATATTGACAAAATTGAGATGGTGTGATGTAGAGGATAGGTGTTGATGAGAAAAAAAAAATTAGGAGATAAATGGGCATATAGGAAAAGATAACAATGAATGTGAATGAGTATATGGAGGTTCTGGTTTTGGTCTGGGTTTGGGTTTGGGAGACAAGAATTATTCGGGTTCATGATTTTAGGGTTTGGACTACCCTATAACCTTATAATACTATGTACTTGCTTTGAGAAAAGAGATGAATGCTTAGTGACTTTCAAAAGAGGAGGAACACTAGGTTAGACATCCTCTCAATAAGAAAATTATAAATATTGTAATGCAAGGATTTTAAAATCAACCCCAAGAGAGTTGAACTCCATGACAAAGTCTTTTGGTATCAGATGAAATATTAAAAGATGAAAGTCTTTTGGTATCAGATGAAATATTAAAAGATGACAATGAAGAACATATCATCTAAGTATATGAGAAATAGATGAACCTAGAGGCAGACAATGTAATAAAATAGAGACAAGAAGATACTAAAAGAAGAAATTTTGGCAGTGACAGAAAAAGAAGTAAATCATGTATGGACTATGATATCTGATTGCAATAAAGTTTGTAGTAAATGAAGTCTTAAAAGAGAAAGCATTGGTGCTAAAGAAAGTTGGTGATAGGGTGAGATTTGCAGAAGGGAGAGAAGATGAAAAGAGAGAATTGTTGGCATGGCAACATTGCAGGATCAATGAAAACTTCAACAAATACAAGGAAGAAAAAAGGCTAGCAAAGAAAGTAGTAAGTAAAGCGAGTTTGGAGTGTTTTATGCTAAGTTGGGAGTAAAAAACAGAGAGATACATATATGAACTAACTAGGACAAGAGAAAGAAGCAGAAGAACAAAGTACTATTAGATGCATAAAATGTGAAGAAACTAAGATAATTGTCCATTAGTGAAAGATAACATTAAACATATGGCTGAATTACTTCAATAAGCTATTCATCACAAATAGAGTAAAGAACCTAAATCTAGAAGTTATTAAGGAGTGCAAACACAGATAGGATAGAATAGTCCCTTACTGCTTTTGATGTTATTGAAGACAATGCTATTGATATTGACTCACATGCAAGACTTAGGTGCCTTAAGCGGAAGACGGGATTTAGAAATACCAAGAAATCAAAGTTAAAGGGAATTTTTTGTGGGGGAGATACTATATAATCGATAAGGGGCTTATCATATTCCTTATCAGGAATAGTGACCTCAGTGAGAACATCAATATGGCAGTCCTTTACTCTATTCCATGGATAGAAATATCAACTGACATGATACGTATCGATTGATATATATTAATATTGAAGCCCTTAATACCAGTATTTTTTGATATTGTAACAATATTGCGATATATTATCATGACAGTCCACAAAACAGATATATCAGCCGATACGGCCCCATCAACATACAATTTTCAAAAAAAATTTATCCGATATATCCAAAATTGATACGTATTATTTGATATATTTAATACCAATACAGCCACAATTGATATCAATACTGATACCAATATTTTCATGCATGCTCCATTCCTTACTTCCCTGTTGCATATGCTTTAGCAACTGATGGCTCTTTGAAGGGCTACTCTCCAAGAGCACAACCTCGCCACTTCACAAACTGGTCACACAATGCAACTAAAGCTAGAGACAATGATGGACCAGGCTTTATCCAAAAATGACCATGCTAAGCAAAGAGGAACCTTTTCCAAACAGCCACTATGAGAAATATGCACTCTATATATGCCAGTAAATAAGATTTCAAGAAGTTAAATACGCACTTACAATGATAAAAAATGGTGAATTGACAAGACCAGATGGAGTCGATTCAGAAATAGTTCGGAAATTGTGGACTAGATGGTTAACTAATTTATTTAACACTGCTTTAAGAAACAAAAGAATGCCAGATGAGCGAAGGAAAAGCACTTTAATGCGTAAAACAAAATAATGGTGACATTCAAAATTGTCCCAATTATTGTGATGTTCAATTAATAGGTCATACTAGAAAACTCTAAAAAAAATTGTATAAAGAATAAGACAAGAAAGGGATGTGTCGAAAATCATTATGGTTTCATGCCAAGGTGCTCAACCACTGAAGTTATAAATTTGTTAAGGTTAATGGAGGAATTAAGGAGGGAAAAAAGAGATTTAGATACAACTTTCATTAATTTAGAATACTTATGACCACATACCCATGAGTCATATGGTGGATATTTGAAAAGAAATGAGTAGGTAGAAAATATATAAATGTAATTAAGGATATGTATGAGCAGGTTATGTCTAGTGCTGGAACTGTGGAAAGAAACACCAAGGATTTTCTATCACAATATAAGTGTATCAAAGGTTGACATTGAGTTCTTACTATTCGCATTACTTATGGATGAACTTAAAGAGATATTCAAGATGAGCATCCCGGTTGTTTGTTGTTTAAAGATGATACATTTTGATAGATAAAACTAGATCTAAAGGATACAAGATAAGTAGAAGTAAACTATAATATCTAAAGCACAATTCTAGTAATTTTAGATGGAATAATAAACACATCAAAATTAACAATCAAGGTATCAATTAACCTTATGTCTTTATTTCATGAAATCGGGAAATTGACTATGACATTAAAAATGATTTAAAATTATGAAGACTCTCGAACGACATTGTATTAAATTGAGTGAAACTAAAGAAGAGGATTATTATAGCCAACCCCACTTTATAAGACTAAAGATTTTGTTACTATTTTTGACCCATACAACTAATGCATGCCGGTTAAAATGGAGAATTGGGAGTGCATGGAACGAGAGGCATACATCTATACTTACTCAAAAAATCAAAAAATGAATTGGGAGTGCTTTGTAATCAAAAGATGCCTCCAAAATCAAAAGGAAGTTGAATAATTTTTGTATTAGATCTACTAAGCTTCATGGATTAGAATATTGGACAATTAAACATGTGCAAAAAATAAATATTGAGCAGAGTATAATATTGTGATGAATGAGTGGGATCATTGAAGAATATAAAATAAGGAGTGAACATATTCATAATTATATAGAAGTTGCACCTATAGAATAAAAGATAAAGGAATCACAGTTAAAATAGTTTAGACACCTACAATGCAAGCTACGTGAAGCAGGATATTGAGATTTGGTTGAGGTTAGGGACAGATAAAATGGAAAAGTAGGCCTAGAAAAACTCAAAGGGATACAATAAAGATGAATTTATATTGTTTATATTCTCAAAGGATGCTGACTAAACTTGAGCAAAATGATAAAAGTGAATTCATATAGCCAATTTACTTATCAAACTTGAGGCTTTCTCAACCGATGTTTTGTAGTAGGCTTGTCTTATTTCTGGTTATGAAGCTAAAAAGAGCAGGGTGGAGTAGGTTGTGTTCAATAATTAACTGTAATATCTATTTAGTCTTATGCCCACATGCAATTGGCTTATGAACATTTTATGAAATTACTTACCACTCAACCAGAACACTAAACAAACAAATATTGGCCTAAAAGTTGACCAGCCAATCCAATCCTTTGTTGCAGTTCAATCTACCCGCTGCAAAAAACCTAACTATATTGATGGAGATTGACTTTCCAATGACAATGTTAAGTTATACAAACTTACCGGTCATTGCAGAAATGTAGTTTCGATGATATGAACATATTACCTTCTGCCAAGATAGATCAATCCTACCATTGTACCAAGTGTCTATCTTACTGATATCAGCAGTGTCAGCTATCCATAAGGACAAGATTGTTCGTCCAATATACTAAATACAACCAACAATACAACCCCTATACCCTGTCCAAAAAGGGATGAATAAGAACAATAACAATAACAATAATAATAAATGAACACGTGCGTTTTATCTTTGGGGGAAGAGAATTAGTTATTTTGAATTCGTTAATTTGCTCATCGAGTGAATTAGTTATACCTCACTGATATCAGCACGGTGTCAACTAGCCATAAGAACCAGATTGTTCGTCCGCCAATGCTAAATACAACCAACAGAACCCCAATACGCAGTCCAAAAAGGGAAGAACAACGACGACAACAACAACAATAAAAACAAATGAACCCATCTGCATTTTACTATCTAAACCTTTGGGGGAAGAGAATTAGTTATTTCGAATTCGTTAATTTGCTCATCGAGTTGGACTAGTTATACTACTTAGAGCACCAACAAGAATTACGAAAACTATCATCATTTGCATACCAATAAGCATAATCATAAGCCCTCTCCAAAAAACTCGATGTGCAAATAAATGAAAATATAATCGAAATAATACAATGAATTTACCCTTTTTAATTCCTTTTTACGGAGCTCCTTACGATACGCATCGGTTGGATTCATGACTTTTCCCCCTTTCGTTGTCTTCACCATTCTTGTTTATCTTGGTATGTTCTAACCCTTCGTTGTCCCTTCTTCCTCTCCTCCTCCTTCGAAATCAATCCGCAGCCACAATAGCAATGATAATTTGAAACTGCAATTCGATCTCCACTCTAGTTTGAAGCTGCAATTCAATCTCCACTCCTTTCCTCCCCTCTCCCTCTAGCTCTCTGTCTCTCTCTCTCTAGTGTTAGACTGCTCAATCCCTTGATTGATTTTGGTACCGAGTTTCGCAATTTCACTTTTCGCCTGTCACATATAGAGGTTTCGGAAATCATATTTCGGGTTGAGAGTCTCATTTTTTTTATTTCTATTTTCTTTTTTACTTTTTCTTATAAAAATTATCACCTCACTTAAAATAATTATTATTTTTAAAAAAAAAGTCTCATCTTAATTTATCCTTAACTTATAAATTTTTAAGTTCAAACCCTAAAAATAACTTTTATTTTAAAAATACGAATTCATTTTACAGAGCTCATTTACTATTTATTATTGAATACTATTAATAAATTTTTTTACTCAAAAATAGTATCATTATCTGCTTGTGACATACGATATATTTTTATTCATAAGTCAGTAATGCCTTAGACTGCGACATTTAGTCACCAAACGAAGTGTCAACCATTGATGATCTCCAACAAAAATAGGCCAGCGACGCCCCAAGCTGCTATCGTCTGTCACCGATCATCGACATCCCCAAAACCGTTACTTAATTGTCTCTAGCCGCCACTTCTGTTCATTTGGCCGCATACCTCAACCAAGGCCCACCGCTTGCTGACGTTCTAACCACAGCCATCAGTCATCGATTGTCAATGTCCCCAACCCTTGTCATTGGTCATCGGTAGCCGAATGTTTTAGTCCCCACCATTGATCACTGAATAAAATATGATACTGTCTCAAATTGTCACAATTAGTCATCGACCGTCAACATCTCCGATCCAATTGTCATTGGCAAGTAATGCCTCTAGATGCCATTGTTTCATCAAGCGACATGCCTCGCCTTTGACCCACCTCGCCATTGGCCCGCCTCGCCAACACCATGACCATTGAAGTCAAAACTAGTTGTCAACTTCCCAAGTCATTTTGTCAATAGTCAGTCACACGACACCTCAGGTACCCCATTGGTCATAAGACAGCACGTGCCAACGACCATCATTGTAGTTGCAGTTGCCTGTTACTGGTAATCAATACTCCCAACCACACTGTCAATCACTGACTTGTGTGCTTCCTAGCATCACCACTAAACAAAATACCCACATCAAAAATCAATCAACAGTGAATGTAATTAGTTTTTCACTATAAAATTGTTGGGTCCCATGTCCTGGCCCATGAGACAGGCCCAGGCCCACGAAGCAGGTCGCGGCCCATGAAGAGATCAGAAGCCCACGCGAGGCGCAAGCCCACAACGGAAGG
>JAOVVI020001961.1:0-22384 GCA_028571085.2 Nepenthes alata
CTCTCACTCACCTGTCTCAATAAAATAGCAAGTCCATCTACTTGCTTTTAATATCGAGGCCCATATATAGCAAATCTAAGGAATATTCCATATCCACCGATAAGATATGTCCTTGCCAACAATATGAATATGCTCTGTACAAAAACGGCTCCTACATAACCGTCTGAGATTACGTATCCTCAGAAAATCTTTTGAGCTGGCACCATTATAGATTTCCTGGCGGACTGCCCACATTCCACCGTCCGCGTTCTTCACAAGGTCAGTCAATGCCCGTTGACCAACTTCTCCACATGACCGGTCAGTGTTGCCCGTCTTGATTCTCTCAGCAATGCTGGGCATCTCATGCCTTCAACCGGTCAACTTATTGACCGATATTGTTGCCTGTTAAAAAAGGTTTCGGTCAACTATGTTGACCGGAATTCCATTAGCATATAAAATCCACGTGCTTCGTCCAAACCCTCCGATCACAAGGACTTTCGCACGGGAGTGACTCCCAAAATACCTTTGACAAGTGCCACCTTCTGCTTCATAGCAATACAGTCACTTATTTAAAAATGTCCACTAAGTCCAAGCATATGTCCTACACTTGCTGTCCACACATCATTAACCTTCAGCAACCAAACATCTTCAGTGAACATGGGCCAGCTCATGAAACTTCATTTATAGCATATCACTTCTCCTAGGCTTTCCTCACCCAAAGATAAACAGGATTTGAAAGAAGCCACTATGACAAAATGATAACAAAAAGTGAATCTCAAGTAAATCCATCACTATGGGTGTTGCAACCACATTTCCTTTAATTCTTGCCTCCATTAGATGTGTAGGACCACCATATCCCCAATCCTTTACTTGTTAGAGTGGCTAAGACTTTGGTTTTCTACCTTGTACCTCTGTCAAAGATCAAGACTAGAGGAAAAAAAAAGAGATCATTAGCCAATATTCCCCACATGGACGCTTCATTCATCCCTTCAACTCAATCCAATATTCTATCTTTCCCAGACACTTTATCCAAAGCATTATACTAAGTTCGCCTTACCACTTAATTTGGAACGAATAGAGAACAGTATTGAAATTTTATCTTAGGAAGCTTAATAAACGAACCAATTCCTAAAATTGCTCAATCCAAGATCTATCACTGACACAACAAAGCAATCCGTGTATTCAGTCTACACAGCACGTCCGCACAGAAAAAATCAGGTTCCTGCACGAAGTGCTGGCGCAGATTTGAGTGAAATCAGGTACCTCTTTCTACTTGTGTTCATCTAGCTTTTTCCTCAGCTAATTCTAAGGGCCAAGGAGACTATGGTGACGAGTGAGAGTGCTCTCTGCAGAATGTTTTCAAACGTACCATTTTCACCCTATCAACTTCACATAAGTGCCACCAGATTAAAACAAGTTGTCTTATACTGAACTGGACAATAATTTCTATGACCCAAATCATATCTCAGCTCCCATTGCATCTATACAATTTAATTGAGCCAATATCTTCAGAAACCAAATAGCTTCAAGCATTCGAACCACATCAACACTCAGAATAACATTCAAATTACCTGAACTCCACCATTTCCAGCGTTACAAGGAACCACAACAGGACCTAAGCTAGGCCTTTCAACGGCGACTTGAACCGGCACGCTAAACCCCTTCCTAGGGCCAGGAATCGGTTCAACATTCATTTGATCGTGGCCTGTCTCATCAGCATCGGCGTCGTCGTCTTCGTCTTTCGATGCGTGAGTATCATCCTTCCCAAGACCTAGAATACCGGCGATCCTTCTGAAGAACCTCATTTAACCGTGGGATAGTAGGGTGGTCAAACAAGATAAGAGGAACAGGGGCAATTGTGGTGTCGCCGCCGTCGATTGATAATGCTGGCCGACGTAGAACGTTGACGATGTGGGGAGTCGGGGCGTAAATTGGAGAATATGCGGAGACGATCCAGAACTGGAGTAAATGCAAAATTATATCCTCTTCCGCTTTCTTGCAAAATTGGAACACGACACTTTCAGGGTTTGGGTATTTATAAATTAAATTTATTATTTTTAAGGGAATATTATTTCCATAAATTCTAGATTATAGTAAAAAATGATATTAATAAAATTTATTATTCATAAATTATATCCAGTATTACATTAAACTTAAAGTTATATTTATTTTGATTAAAATTATGATAATTATTTTGAAAAAAAATGTTGCAATTTTTGATGATATTAATGAAAAGTAGAGGGTTTACGCTGGTAGCTTTTGACCCCACAAGTAAAATTTATATTATATATTATTAGTTATTTGGATTGTTTTACTTTAAATTAATATATATTTGATAGAGTTTTAATGCATATAGTAGAAATTTACAATTTTTACTGAATTAAATCATTACAATGAATATAGTTTTAAACCTTACATATATATTTTTTTCAAAGATTTAGTTTTTAGCTAGTGTAGATATAATGTTGATAAAATATTTATAAATTCTTAGTATTAATGTCCGCTAATAACTTCAAATCTAGATGGAACTTTTTGTCCTTCCATTCCCAATTTCTTTGATTTCCCATTAGAGTCATAGTTGTCCACTCTCTGTCCTCTTTCTCTCTGTATGCCTTTCTCACTCTCTCATAACAGTAGTAGGTTTAAAGTAGATAAATAGTGAACAATATGTTTAATTATATCGGACGACTTAATTAAGAGAGTTTGAATTGAGGAGTCTTTTTGAGGGTGGTTTGCCGAAGGCAACCCACGTACGTTGCTTTCCCTTCTCCACACTTCATCCTGTTTCCCTCTCGCCATTTTTTTGTAATGGAAGGCCATGACCCACAAGTACAAACGGGCCAGCACCTCCATCAACAGCATCAATCGGCGGCGGCGGCGCCACAACCACCGCATGGCATGATTATTCAGTCGGCCAACTCATACCCCACAGCAAACTTTTCCAACATTTCTCCTCAAATGATCAACCCCAATTCTTCAACTATGTTGCAGAACAGAAGTTTCCCCTTCAACTCAGCTGTCACACCATCTTCAAAGCCCCTGGAATCCTTGAATTCATCCTATTTGGAAGATGGGTCTTCTGGACTGCAGTCTTCTGGGTTCGACGTTGATCCTTCCAAGAAGAAAAGGGGCAGACCCAGGAAGTATTCACCAGATGCGGGTAACACAGCTCTGGTTTTGGCACCTACCCCCATTCCCTCTTCAGTTGTTCATGGGGATTCTAGTGGTACCCCATCGTTGGAACAGCCAGCGAAGAAGAACCGTGGGCGGCCGCCCAGTTCCGGGAAGAAGCAGTTGGATGCATTAGGTAAAGAGAAATTTTTCGCAGTGAATTTTTATCCTGTAGTGTGCACATTTCGATAAATTGCTAATCATTTCTTAAACTTAGGAAGTGATAATCGTTGCTTGAACTTTCTTTGGTCAGGGAATTGTGGGGTTGGTTTCACTCCGCATGTTATTTTTGTGAAAGCTGGGGAGGTACGTTTCACTTTATATAAAAAAGCACCTTGCTAGTTATTAAATGATAAATTGCTAATTGATGCTCACTTATGAATGCTGTATGAGTTATTTTAGGTTCGATGGAGTGGGCGGTTGATTTGATATGGGTCGTGTTGTGTAGTGGACACATTTTGGTGGGAAATGCATTTTTAAAGGCTCCTGTACTTTGGGATGTCAAATTTTGACAAGACCCATTAATATGATTTCACTCTGGGATAAAAATACACACATTTGAATAGCTTGACGTAATTTGGCTTGTTTGATGCACCCATTGATACGATGTCTCATCTAAGATAAAAATGAGACAAATTGTTGAAATTAACATCTGAATTTGGAGAATTTTTGTGCCATTTGCATTGTCATAATGGTGCTTTTTAAGATCTCGATTGGATGCTTAATTGTTTAACTTTATAAATATTTGAACAATAAAACTTGCAATATGTTGAGTAAATTTATGATGTATTTTTTTTCAGTGTTTTATGACTTTTATATGTTGTACATAATTCAGTATTTTGTAAATTCAGTAACTTGCTAGTTATATTTCACCAGATTTGTTACATTTTTCTGCATGAAAGTGATAGGAATCTTACGTGGACTTTTTATTGGTGGCATGACTTGGCACAATTGTTTAATGGTTTGGGTTTCATTTAAGTTATATCAATGTGAACTCAACTATAAATGACCCTCGACACTACAGGCCACAGCCCACAGCGTAGTTCTTCCCCTATTTATGTTAATATCATGTTCATTGATATCTAACTATGAAAAAAAAGATCATCTTCTGTGATGTGCCTACAAGTGCTTTGAAGTTTCTCATAGTCTGGTAGAAGCTGTCCTTTTGCAAAACCCAAAAGAAAAAGAAACAGCATCTTTTCTCCGTTTTCCTTTTTCTTTTTTGCTAGGGATGTGTGCCAAGATGAAATTATTTGCTTAAGTTGGAAAATTGTTGTTAATTCTTTCAGTTACGAGGATGGTTAGTTGGTTTTGAAAATATGCTGCATTTCATTTTCATTATTAAATGATGCATTGCACGTTTGGACTTAGCATCTTCTATTTTCTGTTTAATGCAAAAGTAGGCCTCAGATCAACTTTTCTGAATTTCTGCTTAAAGGTCACAGCTATTGGGAGTTTTTGGCTTTCTTATTTCATGAATTTTGTTCTTTTACCCTAGCTTAATATTGCAACAACCTAGATCTCCATGGTGCTAAATGCGTTCCGATTTGTTTTGAGATTGTGAATGGTTGCAGCTACATATTATAGTTCTTTTGGCGTTACATGTGTGGTAAATCAATTTTCCACATCACCTCTCAACTACATTTAAGTTGGAAATTTTGTTAAAAATGGGGCATAGTAATTCTTGTTATGCTAATTCAATAAAATTAAAAAATTTGATGTCAATGGTATATGAATTAGCATATGATTGCGAATTCATTACCTCAATATGAAATTATTGAAATTTAAAGTCACAAGCACCATCTAGTTCTAGTTTAGAATCAGATTTGGTTCTTAGAAGCTGTCATATCCTCATGCTCAGATGATACTTTTGAAATGCTAAAAATTACGAGTGCTCTGATCCGCATTTGTAGATTCATAACCTGTCATGAAGATGAGTATCTGTTTATCATTAGTTTAAGTTGGCTTATAGTACAAATACAACTATTTGATGTATTGCACCCTTAAGGCCTATTTGCCTAGCTTCTCTTCCCTCAAAAGCTATTTTGAAAAAGTTTTTTTCTAAGAAGCTACAAATTGCAATTTCTAATTTATTTTGTGACATATCTAGCTTGTCAAAAATGCTTTTGGAATTTTTCGGAAAAACCACGTTTGGCAAAGTTTTTGCTTTTGGATCAGAAAGTCTCCTTAATAAACTTGGCCAATTTCACATTTATTACTCGCCAGCTTCTGCCCTCTTCAACTCTAAGGGAGTCTTAGAATCATTGCCAGATGGAGTTATAAAATGGTGCACAGTTGGCCCTTTTTCTCCCATCTATTATTGTTTTTCCTGGAGATGGACATTGTCCCACTGAGATTTAAATGGATTCGTTGCCTAATATTTCATATTATTGTATATGTAACTTATCCTTAGTGCCTACTTTCTCAATTGTGATGGACATAAATTGCTCAGTTTTCCAGGACAGATGCTCCTTTTACCCTTCTTCCAATTAAAAGCTCTTGATTTTTTGGTGGGTGGGTCGTGATGTAATGGTGGTGATTTCATTTGTTAGTTGTTGTGCAGAAAGAGATTTATTGGTATTCACTCATTAAGGTTCAATTTACCTAACCGCTAGTTGCTTTTGAGTTTACTTCTTTATTGTGTTTTTAATATCTGATCTTTTGTAGGATAGTAATAGGAAGGCTGCCTATTATGTATTAATTTCTATGGCAATTATCTAGAGCGGTCGAAGAGAGAAGTGAGACAAATCATTGGAACTGAGAAGTTATTTTACAAGGAAGAAAATGAGGGGAGATGAAATGGAACAGGATCCTGCTTATGGTTATATATATTTTATTCTCATCATGTTGCTCTTGTTGTGTATAGGATATCGCAGCAAAGATTATGGCCTTTTCTCAACAGGGGCCACGGACGGTTTGCATTCTGTCTGCAAATGGTTCCATCTGCAATGTGACCCTTCGTCAGTCAGCAATGTCTGGTGGTACTGTGACATATCGGGTATGCACTTATTCGAAACCGTTTTGATATTATACCTGCTCAGTTGTCATATCTTTGCGGTTTGTTTGTTATAGGCTTTTATTTGATGAGATAGGAGTTCATTTATTATAGATTTTTCCATAATTTTGTTGTTATTCTGGGGATTGTTGCTAATTTGTAATTTAGTTGTTCTGAGAATAATTAGAAAATACTAGAATTTAATTCTGTTGTTTTCACATTTTAAGTCGTTATCGTTTAGAAAGCTATATTTATTTATGAGTTATTTTCATATTTTGGATCTTCGTTATTCACAAAATTTATTTATTTCCTAATTAACTTAACAGTTGGGTGTGCGTAAAAGGATCCTAATTTTTATGTTTCAATAGTGTTGATAAATAATATTATGTGCATGGTTGTTGCTTAATTGTTTCTATCTTCCCCTTTGCTTTTTCTTCCCCTCCCATCTCGTCTGTCTTTTCTACTTCCCCTTTGCCGTCCCTGTTTATTCTTTTTCTTCCCACCCTCCTCTCCTTCCCTTTATCTCTTTCATTTTCTGAGTGATAAATATTTCTTCTGAACAGTTCCATCCTTGTCTCTTGCTAATGTTTGAATGTGTATCCTCATGTGGAGGACAAGTATTTGTGGCACGGATGAATTCTGCTGTGATATGTGCAACTTTTGACAGGTATTATTGAGTAGGAAGGACAATATTGTGGCAAATGTCTATTGTTGGTAACATTGGACTTGAAAATGTGTATAGTCTGCTTCTATCTTGGAGATGGGTTTGATGGATGGGTTCTAGGCTTTTCCATGCATAGAAGACGTGACTATAATTATTTCCTTTCACCTTGTTACCTGAGATAAGTAAGATTTTCAATTTTAACCTGGATGATATCTCTGTTTTGCTGAAAGTCTGGCTATGATGAAAATCTTTATACCTTCTGCATTTCATAGGTGAGTTTTATTTACTTAATTGAACCATTTCATGTGTGACCTCTTAGCTATGCTGCATAAATTCTCCTCCATTTTGCTCTATCTGTTGCTTACCATTATGATTTGGTGGTTATTTAAGCTTTCTTATTCCAAAAAAAAAGGAAAAAGAATTTTTTGGACTTTCTTTTCCTTTAACTACCTCCAACTTTAAATAAAAAAAATGCTGGTCATACTGAAACTTTACAGCCCTTGCAGTTACTGATAAAAGCACATTTAGGTAAGTGTATAATAAATGATATTGTTGTATTTCTTTGTTTCATTCATGAAAAGCCCTTTCTTTTTATTTCTTTTAATTTAAGCACATTGACATATTATTTATTTATCTATCTTGATAAAATTTGTCAGCTGTATTCCTTGTTCTGAAGGAAAACTCTTTCGTACATGGAACAATTTATTTCACTCCCAGTAGGCTTGTGTCTTTCTCGGCATACTTGGAATATTGAGCTTTTTTTTATTGGTATCTAGCTGCAATTTATGATACTAGGTGTTTGTAGTCAGCTGTTTACCTTGGGTGGTAGAACAGGATGTAGAGAACACGTTTTTCCTGCTAGTTTTGTTGTCGTTCGCTTGCAGTTTCATATAGGAAGTATTGGAGCTCTTTAGGATCTTATGATTCTAGTTGTGGAGAATTTTCTTCTAGTAATTCTATGTTCTCTTCTGTCCCCTAATATCTTTTCTATTATTTCTTTGATCCCTAGGCGAGAAAAATGTGGCCAAAATTTTCGAGCTACATTTTCAAAATCGGAACCTGTTGAGCCCTCCCTGTGCCAAAACGATCATATAATTTTTATAGAATTTGTCATAATGTGAACGAGGAAATTCCACATACTGTTTTTTATCATTTGTGAATATTTCTGTGATCTGGCGTAGAACAACTTCCTGGGGCCTATTTAGTTCAAATAAAGTTTGAAGAAAATTTTAAAAAAATTAAAATATAATATAAAATGTGTATTACATATTTACATATGAAGAAATCGATTGTTCTTTCATTTTTTTTATTTTCAAATTTTTTTTTCTCAGTATTTTTATTTTCTTCAAATTTTCCTATAAGCAAGAGACCCTGAATGTTTTTTAGTTTTCTGAAGAGCTTGAAAAGAACTATAGTGTGTCTTCCTTAACAATCAAAAAGAACTATAGTACTACTACTGATGGAGGAAAAAAACTATACTACTACACCATGTGTTCTGACTCTTTGAACTCTCGAAAATACATGTGTAATGGATCCTTGGAGAAGCAATGACTGCAGCGTAGTTGGCTCCATTATTGCTTCTTAATTTTGGAGAAATTTAATCTCCTTGATGAATTTAGTCAGTTATGGAAATTAGCCCACTTTGGTATATCACTGTGATTTTCATGTAGACTTTTAATTTTATTTATTCATTCGGTCAGAGTTTTTGGTTTATTTTTGTGTGCAATATGTGTGAGTTTTAGGAATTCCTGTATTAGAAACTAGCATCCTAGCAATTAAGACTTCTGGGATTATTTCTGTATTTCTTTGATTGCTTGAGACTGCTATTGTAGAGTTTA
Organism: Nepenthes alata; assembly: GCA_028571085.2. Classification (NCBI taxonomy): domain Eukaryota; kingdom Viridiplantae; phylum Streptophyta; class Magnoliopsida; order Caryophyllales; family Nepenthaceae; genus Nepenthes; species Nepenthes alata. The sequence goes on from JAOVVI020001961.1 coordinate 8,648, forward strand.
ACTTTTATCTCTACAAATTCTTAAGTGTGATTTAGCTTTTGATATAATGAAATTGAGGTTATTTTAATTGGCTTACTTTCATGAAGTCCCAAGAGTTAACATTCCTCTATTTCCAACCAAATATATATGAAAGATATTGTGGCATCGGCACAGCTATTTAAATCACCCAATTTATGGCATTAAATTTTATATTTGTAAACCAATGAAAAGTCCCTTCATGCAAATATTCAAATACATTTCGTTATGCAAATTGAGATGTATTTTTTTGGCACATTTGCTAAGAGAAAACTATGGCTCTATCCCACCATATCACCTTTCATTTTCATTGGGTTCTTGTTTCTATTCCATTTATCGTCTACCTCTTATGTGCCATCACATATTCTCTTAAGGCAAATTAGGTGGTCTTCATTTCAAATGACCAGACTGCCTTAAATATGTTACTTGCGTTATCTTTTACAGGCGTCACATAAGTTTTTCTCTTTCATTATATATTATATCTCTCCTTATATGACCATACTGCCATCTTACCATCTTCATCTCCGTCACTGAATTTGTTTGAACATGTTGGTGCTTAATTACTCAACACTCTGCTTGATAGAGCATGTTTGATCTAATAAACACCTTATGATATTTTCCATTAATTTCTAGTGATATTCCCTAATTACATTAAATCCTTGTAGCACTTCTCCATGTTATTCATCTTGCTTTGATTATATGAGTAATATCCACATGTATGTCCTAAACCATTGATCCGAGATAATACATGTCCCTCAACACCATCTACCATTCTATTTATAGTCTAATCAATTGGAAGGTAGAAAGCAAAGCTTAATAGAGTGAGCTTAGTTACTTATTTTGTATTTAGTCTTTATCCTATTATTTCTACAACTTTTGATTTCCAAAGTCTCCATCCAAACTTTCAGTTTAGCATTTATGCTCTCCATTGTCATCCACCAAAATTATCACTCGCAAAGAGCATTCACTGCAGTTCATTACCTTAAGCATAGCTAATTAGTTGATCTATATTGTAGTGTAAAGATATATGCTTAAAGTTGACCTTGTCATAACACAAGTTATTATTCCGCTGTACGCCTTTTGTAAGTTGGATTGATATCGAGGAAACTCAAATTTTTATGAAAATTTCTCAAATTACTTCTCATAGGATGTATGTTTGCCTTCTAACTTGTTGCCTAATGAGCAACGATCTCATATCACAAGGTCTGGAGAGTATCAGATGTTTAGAAGCTTATCTGTTCATTGCAAAAAGATTATTTCTGTAGTTAAACCTTAAACTCTAGTTCATAATGGAGAAATTTTAAAGGCATTGTGATTGTATCTTATGTCAAGTTAATAAACACCGTATAAAGGTCTTTATGTCGTTCTCTAAATTGTTCGTGTAGATATATGCATAGTAGACCTGCTTGACTTGATTCCAAATTGGCTCTTAGGTGCACTCATTGGCATCTTAGCTTTCTTTCTCTCACTGTTTCCCTTAATTTCGTAGTATTATTAAGCAACTTAATGCCAATGGCTGTCACAATTTTGTATATTCAATTTATTCTTATAAATTGGTGCCAATTTGATCTTTCTCCACTCCATAAAGCATCTTCTCGCTGCTTTGATTTTGCTAAACAATTTAGTCAACCTCATAATTCCCTACTTCACTCACATTTCTAAGTGCCCATTGTTATACCTTCTAATCTAATTGCCTTTCAAATCTTCATCAATTCAACTGCTTCTTTAACCTTCTCTCTGAGTAATTTTGTTTTTCTAATAATCACTAACCTCCCTAGCAATATGCCAGTTTCCTGGGATATACACTAATGATTCTTAGACTAGTAAAGAGTTGCCATCAAAATGGTCCATCAATATTCCTGTGTTGCTTAATTTACACAAGTTTTTTAGAGTATAATAAGACGAGTCTTATGTTTGCAGAGAGCTATTAAGGTCCTCCTACGGAAGAGAATCTCATATTAACTAAACTATTTGGATTAGAAGTTTGGTAGATGAACGGTGGAGATTGTATTAAGCAATTTAAATGACTATTTAATATTTTCCGTCCATCTATTCAATTTCTAATCTTGACCACTAGATTGATTTGAGAGCTTTTTCTTTGGAAGGACCATATAACATCATTCATGTTTGCATATGATTTGGATTAGGTTCTTCTCACAGGTGTACTTCTTTTGCTACTTGATACTATCCATTTAAGGCATGCTTTTCCTTTTTTAGGGACTTTCACCCTTTTTCTTTTTTTGGTTTATTTTAGTTTTGTGATATGTGCAAATTGTTTTCTAGGGTTCTCGAGTATTTGACCTAATCCTTGTTTACTTGAAGGTGATGGATTTATTCTACCTTTATTTTGCAGGGACAATTCGAGATAATTTCTTTAACAGGTTCATTCCTGCTGTCAGAAAATGGTGGTGGCCGTGTCAAAACTGGTGGCTTGAGTGTCTCCTTAGCAGGGACAGACGGCCGTGTATTGGGAGGTGGAGTTGCAGGTGGTTTAACAGCGGCAACACCAATCCAGGTTTATGCTTTCCTTTGCCCTTCCTCTTCCATTATGTATGCATATTTTGGTTTTTTTTTTTTTTTTTTTTAATTTCTGTTATATTTAGTAGAAAATTCCTTTCTATAGCTACTTTTTCTTGAATTACACATTACTTTTTGTGGAGTATCATGCATTTGTTAAATTAAGTCGTCTCTTTTTAATCTATATATTTCTCCTAGGAATAATGGACTTATTGATATAATTTTAGTCCTTATTCCTTATTTTTGACCCTCATCTGAGACCCATTCCTAACCTCAGTTTTGTTCTTAGATTTTTTTAATTCTTTGTTAAGTGTTGTCTTCTTTGTCAGTTACCTTCCGGGGTAGTTCCATCAGAGTCCGTCATTGATTAGAATAAAATGGCAAAAAGTCTCTTTTAGCTCCTTTTAGTTTCATTTGTTTGAGAATTGATTTATGTGATTGTCATATTTATATGCGTGGCTGTATCTTCTCTAATGCTAATTATGTTTGGGGGAAGTATTTGGCCCCCTGTCCTTGGCCTTTCTTTTCTCCTTCACAGGATGGGATTGCTGTATTAATTATCGGTATTGGCTCTATTTGTATCGGATAATGCATATCAGTATCGGAGATATTGGGAAAAAAATTTCTTAGAATTATAAGTTGACAGGATGGTATCGGCCAATTTATTTGCCAAATATTAAATATATCGCTGATATTACAACATATCACGATATTGTCACGATACCAGACTCTCTTGATATCGATATATATCGGCCAATATTTGCATCCATCTATCCTTGCACAAAATGCATGCTTTATAAGCAAATAGTTGCCAGTGTTTTATCATTGCACTGACATAGTACATTATGTATGACAGCCTCTATCAATATCGCCCATGTCAGTATTGGAAATTATGAACACAAATAATAATAATAATAATTATTGTTATTATTATTGGAACCATGTCAAAAGGGAATGATAATGATTGGTGAATATGCTTCGTCTTTGTCGCTGTCTTGACTCCTAACCCCTACATTCCCGACCAGATCATCGTGGGCAGCTTCATTGCAGATGGGAAAAATGCAAAGTCCATGCCATCTGTACCTGAGTCCCGTATGCTCAGCTTTTCTGTGCCAGGGCCGACTGCCAGTCCTCCCTCCCAAGCTGCTTCAAGTGAATCCTCGGACGAGAATGATGATAGCCCTTCGGACAGAGCCGTGGGAGGGCCCCCTCTATACAACAATTCTGGCCGGCCAATTCACAATCCATACCCGTGGCATAACTCCGCGGCATAGCAGCTTGCTTCCCAGCTAACTCGGTGAGTCGAATTTTCATGGTGTTTAGATGCCGATTCCAATTCCCAAATGATGGAACCGGGAAGGAAATCCTAGGTTAGTCTTTTCCAGATGGTCTTGTTTAGTTTAGGTGAGAGCATTTGACCCGCTTAGTGGAATCCCCGGACCCTGAGACCCGATTGCATAGGTCCCCGTCGGTCCGTGGCAGCATGTTTGTTCGTGTCTGATGTTTTCTTGAGCTATTGACTTGAAATGTAAGTTCGTTTTAGGTATCTTGGCATGTACAAGAGTTTGATAGTGGCAGGGATCTGTGTTTTATGCCTCTCTTTTTGTTTCGGAATGAGGTAAGTATTCATGAGTTCCACCCGTTGGATATCAGATAAAGGTGAAGGGTAATTCAGACATCTAAAATAATATAGGCTAAATGAACCACCTTTGAAGTAAATTAAGTTGGTTGTGATGTAAGAAAAAAAATAAATTAGAGTTTGGCAATAAAAAAATGATTTGAAAATGATTCTGCTTAGAAGATATTGTATTAAATTAAATAAAAATAATAAAAATAAATGTATATAATCAATTATATTCAGTGCCATTTAAAATTTTATTGTGCTTACTTCCAAGCATGGATATTCAGCACCCCTTCAAATTTTCAGAAATCATATTTCAGCTATGGTTAGTATGATAATGGGAAATTTCACTACTAAAATAAACATAAAATGTATTCTTACATATTTAATTATAGGGAGGTTAGATCAAATTTTGTTGCAATAACAATAATAAAAATTCATATCTGGGATTGTTTACAGAAGTTTATTTTTGTCATTTCATTCGCTTTATTAATGAAAAATAGTTAGAATTTCCTCACATATGCTTAACAAAATGTGCAACATCAATTCTCTATTTTATTTCATCTGTATAATTAATACGTATTATTAGATATGGCCATAAATGATAGTAGTATCGACCGTTACAATGATAATCTGAGAAAATAAACCATTACAATGAGGATCTGAGAGCAAAAAATTCACCATCTAATTTATTATTTCTGTGGATGTAGTTTCTCTCTACCATTATATACATTCCTCATAATTTATTTGGCATATACGTCTACTTTATGTGCTATAATGTACAACTTTACCTTCGAAGCAGCTGTGTGACAACTCCCGTTATGAAGCCTCTTCACATATTTTTTGAAATTTTTTTCTCTAACTTCAGCTGCTGGATTCTCTGGCGGAGCCTTCGCCGGTGATCATGTATCTTCCAAAGGCCATGTCCCAAGACAACGGCAGAGTATATCCCATGAGTGATCATGGGTGCAAGAATGTTACTTGTCTGAAAACAGATCGGAAGGGGAAATGAGGACGAGAAAAGGAGAAAGCTATCAATTTACATAAAGAAATGACAGAGACATTATTGACTGATATGATGTCTTATCCATCTATTCACATTAGCATATTCATATAAAAATTGAAAAATGAATAGCCGTTACGTCAAAATAGGTGGCTGAAGGGTCGCAATATAACACTGCTTGTATATCTAGTTTCATAGCAAAACACAATAACATTACCTGGATCCATTCAAATCCAAGGTAAAGGGCCAAAATTCCTTCAAGGAGGGGTGAATATATCTTTTTCATCTTCCTTCGTTCATACCAGGCTGAAAATTGTGGATGAGAGGATTATTAAAATGGTAGATGCAGCAGCAATCGTGAGTCATAACCAGCATAGTCATAGAAAGAATTTTTTAAATATACTCACTTGAAAGAACTTATCAATCAAGTTGTGAAAATTTCCAAGGAAACAATGGACGGATAGAAATAACTAGATTGTTTTGATGACTAAGCAGTACAATATGTCATATGAGTAGGTCCTTTTTCTAGTTCAGAAAAAGGAACCAAAGATTTAATGCACTGCAAATGAAAACAAATACAGTGATATGAGGTCCAAGTAAAAGAAAAGACTAACCCGCGAAGAGCTTCTTCACATCTTCACATCCAGAACGAGATGGTAAGACAGCAGCAACCACATAAGTAGGATCTAAAACAAAATAACTTGTTGATCATAGTGAAGCATTAAAATCGTCTTTCTTGAAGAAAGAGTCAATAAATAATATACCCTTTGGAGAAGCAGCTACATAGTATAGAGAGCCAGTAAGGGCAGCTGTGATGACAGCTGCAAATGCCTGAGCAAACGGAACAAATGGAGGAAGCACACCAGCCTAGAGATTGAAAATTAAAAACAAATATGCTCAGTGAAGTGATATTTTAAGGATGGATAACAATAACATCACAAAGCAAGTGGATAAAGAGGGTGTCTACCAGTGATGCCATCCCCCGAGCATCTGTCACCAAATCGCTGCCCCGAAGGAATATATCAGCCAGAGCTCCCTACAATATGGCAAAAAAATTCATTCAAATAGTGAGTTTGTTGATGAAAACAATCGAATAGAATGCTCTAAAGCGTCAAAACACGATGACAGAACATTTATTTGCACCCTGAAACAGTTAAAAAATTAAATATGCCAACAAATGTAATCAGTAGATAGTACAGCCTTCACTGATTGGCAAAAGAGTTTAAAAATTGATAGATTTGCTAACTCGGACAGTGGTTTGCAATTGCATGTTCTCTTTTAATGTCCCAAGTCCGTGGAAATGTAACCAAGAGAGCTGATTCCCCAGGTAAACGTGATGGCTTATATTTATTAAAAAAATGTCCTCATATACGAGATTTTTCATATTGCAGGCTCTAAAGAGAGTAAAATGTATGCCGCTTTATCCTATATTGCAGAAAAAACCATTTCTGTGATTTGAATATCTAGATCTCCAGCTTGCAATATAATTCACTGCTAAAACTCAGCCTGCCAGACATCCAACCTGATGACAGCTCATTTGCTTACAATAGCAGTGTTTGTACACCAATATGATAGCTGATACTAAATTTAAAAAGGGTAATTTAGTACATGAAACTTTGTCTACACATGGGGTTTAGGGAAGGGTCAGTCAATTTGGGTTGATTGTACATGGTCTTACCTTACATAATTATTCAATAGGCATTCTTAATATTCAAACCTGTTACCACTAAGAAACGATAGCAATCCTAATGTCATACCAAGGCTCCTTTTCAACTGATACTATGATCAGAAGGCTAAAATGCATACTCTTGTCTAATCATTGAAATTGTATATATAATCCAACCTGGACAGCAGCACGGTAGAACAGTTCCTCTCCAACTGAACTTGCAGCAACAATGAGCATAAACTGTATTGATGACAAGTTTAATCAAACAGCACCAGTTGTAAATGATGCAAATATGTGATCCAAGGTAGTTGGCCACTATATGTTGTACCTGCCACGGTGACATTCCATAAAAGAAGCTCCGAAGCTCCTCATCTTCCACGTCTCTGATGGCTCGTGCATGGGGTGATAATTTAACAACTTCATCCTGCAAACCATCACAATATTTTCAGCAAAACTTTGACTGGTAGAGGAGTGAAAATGTGAATATCCATGTTAATTTGGACCAGAGATTCAATGGCATATTGACGAACCATCCATTAACAAAATCTCTTATTTTCACTAATTAACAATCAAATAGTGGTGGTAACCAGAACTTTAAAATGCAGTGAATGCTTCAAATTAGTCCACTAAAGCATCCAGACCAGAATTGAAATGCTTTGGAGAATTGTAAATCTGCAGATGTAGGGGACAAAAGGACATGGGATGGGCTAATAGAAAAAAAAAAATCCATACATCTAATATGAAGAGGAGAGCCATAATTGGGGGAGTTGCATATCCAAGTCCTTCTATAACGGCATCAAATGATGGATGGAATCCTCCCAAACTATCTATTCCTGTAATTGAGCATATGAACCTCCCTGCTAGAGCCATGGCGCCATATATCCCTGATTTAGCGGAGAAGAAAATAATTATCAATGTATGAGCAAAAAAAGAAAAAAACAATATCGTGCCTTTTTACTATGTAAATAAAGCTTTCTTGAAGTGAAATTGAAACTCAAGGACTGAAATGAAGACAAGCAACAGCTTAAGTCCAATATGTGAGTGGGAAAAGGATCTAAACGAATTCAAAACACAATTGATTCACAAAATATAACTTTCACTTCAATTTGTTTTTCTTTCCTTTTAATGGTTATCATAAATCATCAATAAAAGCTCAAAAATATGTACGCTTCTAACGCTTATAAGCAGCACTCCGTTAGAGGCTTGTTTGGTAAAACAGTAACCGTGTAAAGCAATAGAAAGAAAAGGGAGTTTAAGGTGATTATCATATTCAGAAATGAAAGAAAACCCGGCATTTAAGATCTGTTCAACAAAGATTACGGGAAAAAAGTAACTGAAGTCATCGTCTTTTTGGCAAGAAACAGGCTTTCAATTATTACAATCATGAAAACGAATATTCTCACTATTACAGTCATGAAATTGGATGGAAGTAGGAGCAACTGTATGTGGGGTTCACGGGTATGGCCAGAAGAAATGCTCATTTAGACAAGGTTCTGTGGACCATTCAGAATATTTCAAAAATCATTGCTCAGCGCCAGTAGCGCCGAAGTCAAACTAAGATAGGAAACAAATCCTTCAACGATATGGCTAAACAAAAAAAAGGGACTGTATCTTCAATCTCCTTTTAGCTGCCGTAAAGAAGATAAAAGGTACATATCAAATGACAAGTCCGGACTCACTTTCATGTTCGAAATCAGCAAGCTTCCTAACTAGATTTCAATTTTTAACCAAACTGATGGAAATCATAATCGAAACGGAGTCTGTGTATTGGATTATTATCTTGAAATTCTAGCATAAAGTAGCAGCTTGAGGATCCAGCTTTAACGATCTCGGAAATGAATATATCTATTACCATAACTGCAAAGCGAGCTCAGTGAGAATCTATCCTAGCTCATAAAGTTCCAAAAATTACTAATCTCAGCGTTTTCCGTGAACCAAAATAGAACAAGAAATTGAAGACTGAGAAACAAGTTGTCTCATATTCAAGAGAGAATAGATTGAAATAAACCGATTCCGTAGCAAAGTCTAACGACAGCTCCAATCTTGTCCCAAACAGGGAACTCAGCGTCGCCAAAACTTTGGTTGAATGTTGTCACCTCCATGGCAGATCCCGTGAAACCTCCTCTACCACCCCTACTACCTTCTCTCTCCACTCCACCTCCATCAACAGCTTCTCCTGTTCTCTCCGGGAACGCCCTCACCGTCTTGACGGGAACTGTTTCTCTTCCACCAAATCCGAAGCTCCTCCTCCGGTTCGTTGACTTGAGCGGCAGAAAATTGCAAACGCCGGCCTTAAACGATGTCGTTGGAGGATGCGGAGCTCGACAGATTAACGGCAATGTCTCCATTATAATCACGTTCAAAAAATCCAATAGAAAGCGGTTTTCGCAGAAACGAGGAGGCAGCGGCGGTGGCGGCTGGTGGCTGAGTTGCGCATAGCTGGAGTGAGTGGTTCGTATGATTGCTGGACAGAGAAGCAAACGACGATCGTGGTTGAGAGTTGCAAGTTAGAAAGCGTCTTTATATGCTTACGTGGAGTTGGATGGTTTTTCCATTTTTTTATGTGGGCCAGCTGGAATATCTTGAGGGCCTATCAGTGGACGACGCGTGTGGATAATGCTGGCAGTCATTTGCGCTGTGGATTACCATGATAGGCAACGTGGTCTGTGGCCGCGGCGCCCACTGACTATCGGCAATGAAGTGGTTATGAAATACCATACCTTTTATTGCTTATTTTATGTTATCAAATAGAAATTTTATTTTTAATAAAATTATTAGTTAATATTTAATTATTTTAATAATAAAATTATTAATTAAATAAAATTATTTTTTAAAAAATAAGAAATAAAAAATTTCCAACACTTTTCAAATATTTATTATTTTTATTTGTCCAAAAAATAATTATTTTAATATATTTTTTATATTTATCTTTATTTTAAATTAGACTCAACTAAAATTAGATTCTAGCATGATACAAGTTGGTTTAGAAAAAAATTTATAACCACTAAATTAGATTGCACCGGACATATTTATAATTTAAACTGGGTAGGTTCATGTTAGGGCATACTTTTTTTTTATTTTAAATATTTTTTTATAAAATTTATAGATATATAGAAAATAACTAAAAATATAAATATTTTTTTAAAAAAATTATCATATGGAGATTACCTGCTTCTATAGTTTAAATAAAAAAATTTTATATAAAAATTATTAATTATATAAAAATATACCTAAGTATAATTAAATAAAAAAATTTACATAAAAATTATAAATTATATGAAGACATAATCCATTAAAATAATTTATAAAAATATTTATAATCCTAACCGAGTTATCCCAAATCGATTACTTTCACCCATGATCATACATTGTTTAAAAAAATAATTTGGCCTTTTTGACCGTATATGTTATAATACCAACTTATTTTGACTAAATCCTACAAAATTTTAAATCGGAAAGATCAACCAGATTAGGTAATTTAATTTTAATCAGATCCATTCAAACCTTTTAGTATATATTGTGATGCGTCACTAAATTCAAGTTGTACTGATTATGGAGTCTCCTGGTTTTCTACGACTGGTTAAATTTAAATGGGTTCGGTCTCTATCTCTGATAACCCGAGTCATATATAATACAATGAACAACTAAGATGTCAGAAGATTGACGATACTCACTTTCTGATTTATTTTCTAACGTTTAAATCAAAAATTTTTTTAAAAAGAAAGAAAGACGGAGTATGAAAGGTGTAATAATACACAAGTGAAAGAAATGATAATGATGACAGATGTCCTAACTCTGGTGCTTGCACTTGATATGGAGCATCTTTTAGTGGTATAGAGGGCTTGGCTCCAATGGGTGTACTCGGTGGAAAGCGGCTTTTGAGCGGTATTGGAAGGTTTGATTGTGGTGGGTGTGCTCAGCAAGTGGTTAGCCAAAATTGATCTACTCCTCCTTCACCAGTAGGGGTGATGGGTATTTGTAATGTTTGTGTCGTTATAATTTTGACACCAAAGCTGGTGACAGCTGTCTCATTAGGATACGTCGAACTGTCCTGACGACTGTAGAAGTCATCGATGTCAGTTGTCATTTTAGGACGGTTGTCTGACAATCAATGATCATTGCCAGACATCTGCCAAATTATCTCGCTAGAGGCCGCAGGCGAATGCATGCACAGGCTGCTACGTCAAAACAATTGATCGCTAGGCTAGTGGGCTTCCTATGCCGTGATTGGTCAGTCCACTTGGGCTACTTGCTCGGCTTGCTTAGTGTTTGTTTTCATCTGCTCGTTGTGAGTTGGATCAAATATGGTGTCTCCTGGGCCTCGTGCCTCGCGGGATCTTCCTAGGCCTCTGTCTTCCTAGCATACTGACGGATAGGCCGGCTGTTAGGTTGGCCCACAGTAATACAATACCCTTCATGATAAAATATTATTTATTTAGTTAAAGGTAAAATCATCATTTTATAATAAGTTTTTATAATATTATTTATTTATGATAAAATTATCATTTATTAAGGAGGCCCATTTAAGAACAAGAAGATGGCATCGTGATTTGGATTGGATCCCGATGAAACAATACAATAATAAGAAATTAGTTTGATGGGTTTAGTGAATTCTTATCGATATATATTTTATTTTGTATTATTTTTATTATAATTTATTATTATATTCTTTTAGAATGATATATAATTCTAATAAATATATTATTCTATGTCTATATAATTTTAATATAGAAAACTTAGAATATGAAAAATAGAGAAATTGAGAGAAATATAATTATTATCAAAGATCAAATATTAAAGGCAAGTGAGCTGGTGTTTGATAGGCACAAAACTTATACATAAGCGTGTTTTGTGACAAAATCACCATGCAACGACATATCCATGATAGGTGCTTGTGCATGGACTTGGTAGGCTAGGTTGTGTTCATACACAAGAAAAATGCTCGTGTGTAGATTGAATAGAATGGATTCAGTTCAAACATAGATTAGGCATGCCCATACGAGCACGCATTTGGGCATTGTGTCTGATATGCGTACGACTTGTATTTGTATTTCAGTCGACCTATTTAAAGTCATTCACCTAGTTTTGGGCATTTTGCACAAAGAAGAGGAGAAACGAGAGAAAAAAGGAAGAAAGAAAAGAGAAGGCAAAGGAAAGTAATTTCATAACTATTTTATATTAAATTAGGTAAATATTTGGTTTAAAATAAGTGCATCTAAATTTATTCATTCGTTTATTGTTAAAATTTTTTTATTGATTATTCTTTAAATGTACATTTATGTTATTATTTTTACCACCTTTTAAATATTTATTATATGTATATTTATTTTTATTAAGATTTAGATATTTTTAAATATTTATATTTATATTTGAGATATTGGTCACGAAATCATGAAATCTTTGACTATTTAACTTTGTACATTATTTTTGTAGAAATCATGAAAACTTTACTTTATGAAATAGAATAGAGAATTTACTTTATTCTGAATTAAAAATGTTTTGAATATTTATTATGTGATGTGGGGTTTTTTTTTCATTTTAACTAAGAATTATTATAAGAGAATTGGTAGCTTATATTTGAATATATATTAATATATTATACATAACTTAAATATCGAACCTATCGTCCATTGATGAGAAAAATAATATTCGACCTTATCTATGGGGTCTAAATATAGACACCTCGCCTATAAATTTTAAATAGTAATGTATTGACATTAGGCTATTGAAAAAATATATAATCCTATCTTTAGAAGTTGTCATTTGATATAATCAGTGTGTGACTCACTGATAATCGGTTCTTAGATTTTCATATGTTTTCAATGCAATCATTCAATTTTCATATTTTTTAATATACTTTCACATGTTTCTCTAGTCTTCTTATATTTTTCATATATTTTCATATATCCGTACATGTCGAACAATTTATAAGGTATTATACTTTTGAACATGTTCATTAACAATTCAATACTTTAAGTTTTTACATACGATCATAATTACTATCTTTTACACCTACTTTATTCATATGTATATATTTATATATTATATATATACTTTGTTGAGCGTTAGCCTCTTATTTAAAATATTTCAAAATCCTTTTCAAATTAACGAACTTGGATATGTTGTAGGATTGAATGAAAGACTATTTGTGGAGAATAGCTTAGAATGTTTTAGTTATATTTTTAGACTTGTAATTGTATTCGGATATTGTCGTTTAATAATTAAATTTAAGTTTTTGCTATATACATATTTGGGTTATTAATAGATACCGTCCCTTGTATTATATTTTGGATTGAGCATGTACTATACATTTAGGCTGATCAGGTATAGTTGCCATATGCAATACCGCAGTCATTATATTTTCGATTATTATTGTAGGGTTTAGTTTGTAGTATTTAATTCAAATTTTGATTTAGACCTTTTATTTTTCATTAAGCTTTATTTTGTTATCATTTTATTACCTACTTGTATTGAAATTGTAACATGTCAACTGTAATTCATATTGTCCTATTTCTAGCATCGTGTACATGACAAAGGCATTAGAAAACTACTGGTTATGTTACTAGTAAAACAGTACGATATATATAATTTTTATTATAAAACTTTCAATATGCATCGGATCTAAAAAAAAAAGATTTAATATTTTAAATCTAACATATGCACTTTTATTACCTATGCTAAACATTAGGGGGGAAATTTAAAAGAAATGAGAACATTGATTTAGAGGTCAACTTGTTGGAGAATTGTATGATCCTCTTAAGGGGACAATCAAGTTATTATAAATTTGAACTAAATAGATCAATTTAAATAATTAATTATAATTTTTAAAATCTAAAATTTTAAATAAATTTAATAAATAATACTAAATTTTTAAATTTGAGTATGATAAACCAAATACACAAGATCCAACAAATT
>JAOVVI020001962.1:0-22384 GCA_028571085.2 Nepenthes alata
ATACATATTTACTAAATATATAATATATTACATATTATAAAAATAATATAAAAAATGACACATATTATAACTGTTTGAAACAATTATCAATGAATTTACGGTGAAATGAAATAAATTAAAGAATGAGGTTGTATAGAATCTGGTTCCAAGTGTCAGGAATGCCTGCAAGACACCAATGGCTGCAATCCATTCCAAACTGCCCATAAATTGAAGGGTGCCCATCTTTTCTTAGCAAAGAGAGCAGAGTTACATCTAGCAATGTCGCTGGCTTAGTCATTTTGCTTAGGACTCTCTTTAGGACACCGACTGCTTGGGGCAGACCTCCAGGATATGCTGACCCTAGCAAAGGTTCTGTCTCTTCCATGCAGTTCCTCACGTCTGGTTCATTCCAATCACTGCCACTGATCAAACAAATTTAAGGAGATTTTCACATAGATCCAATGGTTGAAATAATATTTACTTAAATCAGCACCGTGTATTATGTTATCATTTTCTTTACGTGACATATATGACACGATGCCAGCCAACCTTTTTTTTTTTTTTTTTTAATATGATTTTTTTAATGGAGAAATAGAGATATGACCATAAAAGGACCTTACTTGTAATGTGATGGAGAAATTCCTTGGAAAAACACCTTTGTTTTTAAAGGATCAACGTTGAAGTCCACCCAATTGCCCCACGTTTCAAGGGCTTTCTCAAAGGCAACTGTACGGTTCATGTCTTTTCTTATTATTTCTCCTTCTTGAATATAATCCCACCTGCATTTTATCATAAAAAAAAAAACAAAACAAACAATCTGACCATTGTTACGATTGTACGGTTTTTTTCAGTATAAAAAATTAACAAACTCTATAAGATTGAGTTCTATATTATTATTATTATTAAATTATCACAGAAAGATAATTTTTTTAATTAAAAAATATATTTATTTTAATACGTTGAAATAGAATTTGGAATAAACTTAACGGCTGAGAAGGACCGCGACGATTCCACCAATGCCAAGTGTTGAAAATGAGCACGTCCATGCCATTCCATAGCTTGCCTCCTTCAATTGAATCAAGCTTCAACACTCGACCAATCTTCTCCCCAACAACATCCACCAGAAACACGCTACGGACCATCATCACTTTCAGTCCATAATCCTGCATGCCAAAAATAAATATATTTGGATAATAAGCTTAATTATATGGTTATGGCTTCTAATGGTAATTAAGTATACGAGGCTCTCATATTTTGTTTAGTAAGTACAAGTATACGTAGTATTATGTATAAATATACATGATGGGCATACCGTAAATGTAAAGGTGGAGACGAGGTCTCGGCGGGTGAGGTTGAATCTGAGGGTGGGCATGGCAGAATGGAGCAAGCAAGTCAATGACTGCCATTGATTTAGGGTTAGAGAATCCCCAACAAGCATGACGCTCTTTCCTCTGAACTTCTGTAAGAAGTCTTCCCCGTTGAATCTGCATTCATAATCAAACTTTATTGACGAATCGTTTGGCCGTTCACTTCGAAAATAACTAAAAAATATATTCTCAATTGTTAGAGAAATTGTGTGACAGAATATTTCATGTCGTTTTATGGTGTCAATAATTTATAAAAGATATAATTTATTTTTAATAATATGATGGTTTTGATCAGTTACTGAGATATTCGGTAATTGTGCATTTTTAATAATTCATTGGTACAATAAGACAACACAATACTCACAATGCATTTTATTTTTAATATTATTCTCAATTTTTATTTTTCTTAGAATTTATTTCTGTTATAATTTTTATAGTTTTTTTTTTTAATTGTTCGAAACTTCGGAATGAGTTGACCGTATTTGGTGTTACATAACAATAAATGCATGATTAAATTATTAGCCTAAATAAATGACCGCATTTGTGATTGTGCATGGCACAAAACCAATTCAGTTTAATTATAATATTTATATATTTAAAAGTAAGTGTATCAAATAAGATAATAGACATAATTAATAATTATTTACCATTTAACAATAACTTGTAACATTATTTGATTCGGAGACTACTTTTATATCAAAAGAATAACCAACCTGATGGGTATCAATACCCATAACTACTTATGGATAAGTTTCTATGATAACCTCTGCGGTTCAAAAGAAACAGATCATAACTAATTAAAGAAGTTATGATAACCAACTGGAGAAGTTTTGCCTTATCCTAAGTGATGAGGTCAAGAAACCTCCAGAGAAATAGAGCATCCTATATAAAGAGGAGGATAGAAGAAGACAAGAGGACTCTCTCTGACTCTCTCTCTCTTTATCTCTCGAGATCTCTCTAAAAAATTATAATAAAAAAATAACTTTCCTTTTTACTCTCAAAAAGGCCATGATTGACTTGAGCGTCGGAGTGCCTTTGGGGATTTAGCCCCATTGGCCTTCTAACCATTTTGTCTACTTTTATGTTGCGCAGGTTTTGAGTTGAAAAGACAGAACTACGAAAATCATAGACATTCAATTCCGAATCAGAGCCAACGTCGTAATCTCCATCCGAAATCCGGACCAGATCCATTTCGCTATTTCTGCCTGAATTCCAGACCAGATACGCAACAGGGTTGTTTGGGGTGTTCGGCGTATTTGGGTTTTTTCAGGTTTTTTTGTTTTTTCAGTGTTTTGGGTTGTTCGGATTTTTTGGGTTTTTACGATTTTTTTTATTTTCTGGGTTTTGTGGTTGATTAGGGTTTAAGGTTTCAGATTTTTCATGTTTTTTATGTTTTTTGGGTTTTTTTGTTTTTTAGGTTTTTCGGGTTGTTAGGGTTTTTCGGGTTATTTGAATTTTTTGCATGTTTCAATTTTTCAGGTTTTTTTTTCAGATTTTTGGGGTTTTTTGATTTTTAATGGGGGGGTTAAGGGTTTTTCTTTTTGTTAGGGTTGTTACGGTTTTTTTATTTTTTCGGGTTTTTTTCAATTTTTTGGGCATTTTGGGTTTTGGGTTTAGGGTTTTTTTTATTTTTTTAGGTTTTTTGGGTTTTTAGGGTTTTTTGGGTGTTCAGGGCTTAAGGTTTAGACTTTCGGGTTTTTTGGGTTATTTATTTTTTTTGGGTTTTTTATTTTTTCTAGAAGTTTAGGGTTTTGAGTTTTTTGGGTTTTTTTGATTTATTTGGAATAGGGTTTAGGGTTTCGATTTTTTTAGGTTTTTTGAGTTTTTCATGTTGTTTGGGTTTTTTGGGCTTCTTTGGGTGTCTAGGGTTTTTTCAGTTGTAATGGTTTTTCAGATTTTTAGGATTTTTTGGATTTTTTTATTTTTTTTGGGTTTTTTGGGTCTTTAGGGTTTCGTGGGTTTACTAATTTATTAGGTTTTTTGCATTTTTTGGTCTTTTTATGGTTTTGGGGTTTTTTGGTGTTTTTCGAATATTTTCAGGTTGTTTTGGTTTTTCGGGTGTTTAAAGTCTTTTGGGATTTTTGGGTGTTCAGGGCTTAGGGTTTAGAGTTTTGGGTTTTTCCGATTATTTTTGGTTTTTGGGTTTTTTAAGGGTCTAGAGTTTCAGATTTTTTGGGTCTTTTGGTTTGTTTGGATTTTTAGGATTTTTCTGGTTTTTTTTGAGTTTTTTTGGGTTTTCAGGTATTTTTGGATTTTTGAGTTTTTCACATTTTTTAGATTTTTAGGATTTTTGGGTGTTTTGGGGTTCGGGTTTTTCGGGTTTAAGAGTTTTTGGGTTGTTCGGGTTGTTTTTGTGTTTTTCGGGTTGTTTTGGTTTTTGGGTTTGAATTGTTTGATTTTTTTGAGTTTTTTGAGATTTTAGGACTAGGGGGATTAGGATTTAGGGCTTCTCCGATTTTTTGGGTTGTTTCAATTTTTTGGACTTTTTGGGTTTTCTTAGTTTTTTGAGATATTAGGATTTTTCGGGTTAGGGTTTTTTTTTGTTTTTTAATTTTTTTCGTTGTTCGGATTGTTCGGGTTTTATGGGTTTCTATGATTTTTTAGGATTTTTTGGTTTTTCGTCTTTTTTAGGTGTCTATGGTTTTTCGGGTTTTTTTGTTTTTTTGTGTTTCGGGCCTAGGGTTTTGGGTTTCGTGTTTTTCAGGTTTTTAAGGTTCTTTGGGTTTTTCGAGTTTTTGGGGTTTTTTTTACTTTTTGATGTTTTTTTAGTTTTTTTTCTTTTTTGGGTTGTTAGGATTTTTTGCGGTTTTAGGATTTTTCAGGTTTTTTTGGTTTTTTGGGTTTCTAGGGTTTTTTGGGTTATTTTGATTTTTTGTGTTTTTTGATTTTTTTTAGTTTTTTGGGTGTTTAGGCCTTATGGTTTAGGGTTTCAGATTTTTTGGGGTTTAGGGTTTAGTGTTTCGGGTTTTTTGGGCTGTTCGGGGTATTAGTATTTTTCTAGTTTTTTAGGATTTTTGGGTTGTTCAGGTAGTTCAGATTTTTCGGATTTTTTAGTTTTTTTGGTTCTTTAGGGTTTAGAGTTTAGGGTATCGATTTTTTCAAATTTTTTTTATATTTTTTGGTTTTTTTTATTTTTTTGATTTTTCGTGTTGTTAAAATTTTTCGGTTTATTTGGATTTTTGGTTGTTTATGGGGTTTATTTTTTCAATTTTTTGGTTTTTTTTGTTTTACGGGTTTTTTATGGTTTTTGAGTCATTAGGGGGTTTAGGGTTTTTCCGGTTGTTCGGGTTGTGACGATTTTTAAGGTTTTTTGGGTTTTTTAGATTTTTATGATTTTTCAGGTTTTTTCTGTTTTGTTGGTGTTTGGGGTTTAGGGTTCAAGGTTTTTCTGGTTTTTTAGGTTTTTAGGATTTTTTAATTTTTTTAGGTTTTTTGGGGTTTTAGTATTTTTTGGATTTTTTGGGTGTTAGGGCTAAAGGTTTAGAGTTTCGGGTTTTTTGGATTTTTGGTTTTTTGGGTCTATTTGATTTTTCACGTTTAGGGTTTACGGTTTCGATTTTTTAAAGTTTTTTTAGTTTTTCAGGTTGCTTCGGTTTTTTGGGTGTCTAGGGTTTTTTTGCTTGTTATGGTTTTCTGGGTTTGTTAAATTTTTCCTATTTTTTAGTTTTTTTGTGTTTTTTGGATTTTTTGTGTTTATTGGGTTTTTTGCATTTTTTTTATTTTTTGGGGGTTTAGAATTTTTGGGTTTTTTGGGATATTTTTTATTATTAATTTTTTGGGTTTTTAGGATTTTTTTGGGTATTCAGGACTTAAGGTTTAGAGTTTCAGGTTTTTCGGATTATTTTTGTGTTTTGGAGGTTTAGGGTTTAGAGTTTCTCTTTTTTGGGGTTGTTCGGATTGTTTAGATTTTTTAGGTTTTTAGGATTTTTTTTTTGTCAGGGTTTTTTCTGATTTTTCAGGTATTTTGGGTTTTTTTGAATTTTTGGTGTTTTTGGGTTTTTTGATTTTTTAGAGTTTTTCGGGTTTGTTGGGTTTTTTTTGTTTTTAAGGTTTTTTGGGTTGTTTATGTTTTTTGGGTTTTTTGGGTTGTTTTGGTTTTTTGGGTTCTTAGGGTTTTTTGGTTGTTGAGGGCTTAGGGATTAAAGTTTCGGGTTTTTCGGATTATTTATGTTTTTTTTGGTCTTTTGTGGGTCTAGGGTTCAGAGTTTTGGGTTTTTTGGATTTCTTGTGTTGTTTGGATTTTTCGGGTTTTTAGGATTTTTCTCATTTTTGGGGTTTTTAGGAAATTTAGGGTTTACGATTTTTTGAGTTTTTTGTATTTTTTGCATTTTTTAAATTTTTTTGGTTTTTGTGTTTTGCAGGTTTTTACGGTCTTTTTAGTTTTTTGTGTTTTTCGTGTTATTAGAGTTTTTTTTATTTTTTTGGTTTTTTTGTGTTTTTTAGATTTTTTTGGGTGTTTAGGGTGTTTTATGGTTTAGGGTTTCCCCAATTTTTTTAGATTTTTTAAATTTTATGGGTTTTTTTGGTTGTTAGGGTTTCTCCGATTTTTTTGATTATTTTAAGTTATTTTTTTTTTGTGTGTGTTTAGGGGGTTTTGGGTTTTTAGCTTTTTTTTGATTTTTTTCATTTTTTGGATTATTTGTGTTTTTTGGGTTGTTTGGACTTTTAGGGTTTAGGCTTTAGGGTTTTTAAAATTTTTTAGATTTTTTGCTTCATTTGGGTTTCTTTTTGTATTTCGGATTGTTTGGTTTATTTTTTGTTTTGGGGTGCTTATGATTTTTAGGGGTTTTTAGATTTTTTGGTATTTTTTGAGTTTTTAGGGTTTAGTATTTTTTTTGTTTAATGATTTTTCTGAATTTTTGGGTTGTTAGGGTATTTCAGCTTTTTTGTATTTTTTTTTTGGTTTTGGGGTTGTTTGGATGGTTTTTTTTTTTTTTTAGGTTTTTTGGTTGTCTAGGGTTTTTTGGGTTGTTGTGATTTTTAAAATTTTTGGATTTTTAGAATTTCTTGGGTTTTTTGAGTGTTTATGGTTTCGGGATTTTCAAGTTTTTTGGTTTTTTTGGGTTGTTAAATTTTTTGGATTTTTTTTATTTTTCGGGTTGTAATGGTTTTTCGAGTTTTTTGGATTTTTGATTTTTTGGTTTTTTGGGTGTTTCGGGCTTAGGGTTTAGGTTTTTAAATTTTTTGGGTTATTTGTATATTTTGTGTTAAGGTATTTTCAGGTTTTTGTGTTTTTATAATTTTTTTGGTTTTTTTGGTTTTTTTGGTTTTCTGGTTTTTAGGACTTTTTGGGTGTTCAAGGCTTAGGGTTTTGAGTTTCGGGTTTTTTAGATTATTTTTTTTTTGGGTTTTTTTGGTTTTTTCGGGGATAAGGGTATAGGGTTTAGAGATTCGGGATTTTTGTGTTGTTCGGGTTGTTTGGGTTTTTATAAATTTTCTCGATTTTGGATTTTTGGATAAGTTTTTGGATGTTTGGATAAGTTTTTTGGGTATTTCGAGTTTTTTGGATTTTTTGGGTTTTTTGGGTGTTTAGGGGGGTTTAGGGTTTTCAGGTTGTTCGAGTTTTTGTGTTTTTCTGGTTTTTTGGGTTTTCTGTGTTATATGGGTTTTTAGGATTTTTTGGGTACGGTTTTTCTTATTTTTTGTGTTTTTTTAATTATTTTGGTTGTTCGTGTTGTTAGGTTTTTCATGTTTTTTGGGTTTGTTCGATTTTTTGGGTTTTTAGTATTTTTAGGGTTTTTTGAGTTATTTTTGTTATTTTGGTTTTTAGGGTCTTTTGGTTGTTCTGGGCTTAGGGTTTAGAGTTTCAGGTTTTTAAAATTTTTTGGGTGTTTAGGGGGTTTAGGGTTTTTCGGGTTTGGGTTTTTTAGGTTTTTTTTATTTTTATGTTGTTCAAATGGTTTGGGTTTTATGTGTTTCTAGAATTTTTCAGGTTTTTTTCTTTTTCGTGTTTTTTGGGCGTCTAGGGTCTTTCGAGTTATTTTGTTTTTTTGGTTTTTTTGTGTTTAGGGCTTAGGTTTCGATTTTTTTACGTTTTTTTGGTTCTTAGAGTTTTTTCAGTTTTTGGTGCTTTTTCGGTTCTTCGGGTTATTTTAGTTTTTTGAGTTTTGAGGTTCTTAGGATTTTTTATGTTTTTTGGATTTTTCACGTTTTTTTATTTTTTTGGATTTTTTGGGTGTCTACAATTTTTTAGAATTTTCGGTTTTTTTTAATTTTTTTGGTGTTTACGGTTCGGGTTTAGGGTTTCAGGTTTTTTTGGTTATTTGCCTTTTTTGGGTTTTTACGGAGTTTAGGGTTTTGGGTTTTTTGGGGTGTTCTGGGTATTAGGGTTTTTCCAATTTTTAGATTTTTTAAGTTTTTTGGGTTGTTCGTGTTTTTAGGATTTTTCTGGTTCTCTTGGTTTTTTGGTTATTTAGGGTTTAGGGTTTGCGGTTTAGATTTTTCGTATTTTTTTTGTTTGCTAGGTTTTTTTTTGGTTTTTCTGGTTGTTAGGATTTTTCGGTTTATTTGGGTTTTTTGGGTGTTTATGGGGTTTAGGGTTACTACGGTTGTAGGGTTTTTCAGGTTTTTTGGATTTCTTAGGTTTTTTGCTGTTTTTGGGTGTTTAGTGGGTTTATGATTTTTCTCTTTGTTTGGGTTCAGGGGTTTTCTGGTTTTTTATATATTTTTGGTTTTTAGGATTTTTCAGGTTATGGTTTTTAAGTTTTTTTTGTTTTTTTAGGTTTTTTGGGTTGTTATAATTTTTTTGATTTTTTTGGTATTCAGGGATTAAGGTTTAGAGTTTCAGGTTTTTTGGGTAATTTATGTTTTTTGGGTTATTTGGTTGTTTAGGGTTTTGGGTTTTTTACATTTTTTTACTTTTCGCGTTTAGGGTTTGGTTTTTTCATGTTTTTTTGGTTTTTCGTGTTGTTTGAATTTTTTGGGTTTTTTAGGTGTCAAGGGTTTTTTGGGTTTTTATAGTTTTCTGGGTTTTTAGGATTTTTTGGATTTTTTAGTTTTTTGTGTTTTTAGTATTTTGGGTTGTTATTGTTTTTTTGTTGTATAGGGCTTTTTTGGATATTTTGAGTTTTTTGGAGTTTAGTATTTTTTGGATTTTTATGTTTTTTATGGGTTTTTATGGTTTTCGGGTTGTTAGTGTATTTCAGCTTTTTTGTGTTTTTTTGGAATTTTTTGTTGTTCGGGTTTTTTGCGTGTCTTAGGTTTTTTTGGGTTGTTATGGTTTTCTGGGTTTTTAGAATTTTGAGAGTTTTTTATGTTTTTCCGTGTTTCTTGGGTGTTTTGGGTTTTGGGTATTTTCAAGTTTTTTAGATTTTTTGTGATTTTTGGGTTTGTTGGGCTTTTTTTGATTTTTTGGGTTCTTTTGGTTTTTTTTTATTTTTTTAGGTTTTTAGGGTTTTTTGGGTGTTCAGGGCTTAAGGTTTAGAGTTTTGGATTTTTGAGAATTTTGGGTTTTTTGGGTTGTTCGGGTTGTTTGGGTTTTTTTAGGCTTTTTAGGTTTGTTGTGCTTTTTGGGTTTTTAGGGTTTTTCCTGTTTTTTGGGTTATTTGTGTTTTTTGTATTTTTTGGGTTTTTGGGTTGTTTATATTTTTTTGGTTTTTTGGGTTTTTTGAGTTTTTTAGGTTTTCTGGATTTTTGCTTTTAGAGTTTTTACGGTTTTTTTTATTTTTTATGTTGTTCGGATTGTTAAGGTTTTATGGGTTTTTTTTTGTTTCTAGGATTTTTTAGTTTTTTTTTTTATTTTTTGGGTGTCTAGGGTTTAGGGTTTGGGGTTTAGAATTTAGAGTTTTTTAGTTTTTACGATTTTTTGGGATTTCTTGATATTTTGGATTTTTTGGGGTTTTTGGGATTTCCCGGACGTTAGGGTTTGGGATTTCTTGATATTCAGGTTGTTACGATTTTTTGAATTTTTTGGGATTTTGGGCTTATTTGGGATTTTGGGTCACTAGGGTGTTTAGGGTTGTTCGGGTTGTTTTGGTTTTTTTGACTTTTTGGGTTTTCTTTGTTTTTCGAGATATTAGGATTTTTTGGGTTACGGTTTTTTGGTTTTTAGGGTATTTTGGGTGTCTAGGGTGTTTTCCGGGTTTTTTTCATTTTTTTAGTTTTTTGGTGTATAGTGCTTAGGGTTTTGGGTTTCGGGGTTTTCAGGTTTTTTTTGTTTTTTTGTTTCTTAGGGGTTTTCGAGTTTTTGGGGTTTTTTTTCTGTGTTTCCCATTTTTTTTGTTTTTTGTGTTTTTCGGGTTGTTAGGCTTTTTTGGAGTTTTAGGATTTTTCACGTTTTTTATGTTTTTTGGGTCTTTTCGGTCTCTAGGGTTTTTCGGGTTGTTATGATTTTTTGTTCTTTTTGGTTTTTTGGGTGTTAAGGGCTTAGGGTTTTAGTTTTTTTGGGTTATTTGTATTTTTTGTGGTTTTTGGGGCTTTAGGGTTTAGTGTTTCGTGTTTTTTGGGGTGTTCGAGGTATTAGTATTTTTTCAATTTTTTAGGTTTTTTGGGTTGCTTGGATTTTTCGTGATTTTAGAATTTTTTGGGTTTTTCAGATTTTTTGGTTGTTTAGGGTTTCGGTTTTTTTATATTTTTTTATATTTTTTGGCTTTTTTTGTTTTTTTGTTTTTCGGGTTGTTAGGATTTTTTGATTTATTTGGGTTTTTTGGGTGATTATGGGGTTTAGTGTTTTTCATGTATTTAGAATTTTTCGTGTTTTTTTATTTTATGATTATTTTGAGGTTTTTGAATCTATAGGGGGTTTAGTGTTTTTCTGGTTGTTAATGTTTTTTTCGGATTGTGACGGTTTTTAAGGTTTTTTTGGTTTTTTAGATTTTTATTATTTTACATTTTTTTGATTTATTTTGTGTTTGGGGTTTAGGGTTCAAGGTTTTTCTGATTTTTTAGGTTTTCAGATTTTTCGGGTTAGATTTTTCAAGTTTTTTTTATTTTTCGGGTTGTTTGGATTTTTGGGGTGTCTAGGGTTTTTTGGGTTGTTATGGTTTTCTGGGTTTGTAGGATTTTTCAGGTTTTTTAGTTTTTTTTGTGTTTTTTGAATTTTTTGTGTTTTTTGGGTTTTTTACATTTTTTGGGTTTTTTGGGGCTTTAGGATTTTCTGGTTTTATGGGTTGTTTTTGTTTTCTTGGTCTTTTGGGTTTGTAGGATTTTTTGGGTGTTCATGGCTTAAGGTTTAGAGTTTCATGTTTTCCAGATTATTTTTATTTTTTGGGATTGTTTGGTTTTTCGGGGGGTTAGGGTTTATAGTTTTTAGTTTTTTGAGTTGTACGGAATGTTTGTATTTTTGAGGTTTTTAGGTATTTTCTTTTTTTTAAGGTTTTTTGGATTTTTTGGGTATTTTGAGTTTTTTGCGTTGTTTTGTATTGGGTTTTTTCAGATTTTTTGAGTTTTTTGGGTTTGTTGGGTTTTTATATTTTTTGGGGTTTTTGGGTTGTTTGTGTTTTTTCGGTTTTTCTAGTTGTTTAGTTTTTTTTTAGTTTTTTGGGGTTTCAGGGTTTTTTGGGTGTTGAGGGCTTAGGGTTTAAAGTTTTAGGTTTTTTCGGATTATTTATATTTTTTTGGTTTTTTGCGGGTTTAGGCGTTAAAGATTTGGGTTTTTTGGGTTGTTCGTGTTGCTTGGGTTTTTCGGGTTTTTACGATTTTTCTCATTTTTTGGGTTTTTAGGGGGTTAGGGTTTTTCAAATTTTTTAGTTTTTTTGATTTTTTTGGTTATTTGGGTTTAGGGTTTTTCGAATTTTTTTAGTTTTTTTGATTTTTTTTGGTTATTTGGGTTTGTGGTTTATGGTTTTTTGGGTTTTTTGAGTTTTATGCGTTGTTTGACTTTTTGGGTATTCTGGGTTTTTTGTTTTTTGAGTTTTTAGGGTTTTTTGGGTTTTTACGATCTTTTTTGTTTTTTGTGTTTTTCTGATTTTTAGAGTTTTTTAATTTTTTGGGTTTTTATGGTGTTTTGAATTTTTTGGCTTTTTTGGGTGTTTAGGGGGTTTATGGTTAAGGGTTTCCCCAATTTTTTTAGATTTTTTAGATTCTTTTGGTTTTTTTGTTGTTAGAATTTTTTGGGTATTTTTGGTTTTTTGGGTTATTTGATTTTTTTGATTCTTTGTATTTTTTGGGATTTTGGGTTTAGGCTTTAGGGTGTTACTGATTTTTTTGGGTTTTTTTGATATTTTGGGTTATTTGGTTTATTTTGTTGTTTTTGGGTGTTTAGGGTTTTTAGAGTTTTTTAAATTTTTTGGGCTTTTTTTCGTTTTGGGGGCTTAGTATTTTTTGGGTTTTTATGATTTTTCTAATTTTTTAGGTTTTTCTTGTGTTTAGGGTATTTCAACTTTTTTGGGTTTTTTTTGCTTTTCAGGTTTTTTGGGTGTCAAGGGTTTTTTGGATTGTTATGATTTTTTGAATTTTTTAGCCTTTAGAATTTTTTGGGTTTTTTAGTTTTTTTGGGGTTTTTGTTATTTTATCGTTTCATGGATTTTCATGTTTTTGGATTTTTTTGGTTAGAATTTTTTAGATTTTTTTTAGTTTTCGGGTTGTTATGGTTTTTCGAGTTTTTTAGATTTTTTAGATTTTTTTGCATGTTTAGGACTTAGGGTTTTGGGTTTCGAATGTTTTTGGTTATTTGTATTTATTGGGTTTTGGTATTTTCAGGTTTTTGTGTTTTTCAGATTTTTTTTGGTTTTTTTGGTTTTCGGGTTTTTTGTGTTTTTTGGGTGTTTAGGGCTTACGGTTTTGAGTTCTGTGTTTTTCTAATTAATTTTGTTTTTTTGGTTTTTTGAGGAGTTAGGGTTATAGGGTTTAGAGTTTCATGTTTTTTGGATTGTTCGAGTTTTTTAGTTTTTTATGAATTTTTTGATTTTTTATGTTTTTTTGAGTATTTCGAGTTTTTTTATTTTAGGATTTTTTAGGTTTTTTGGGTCTTTTGGTTTTAGGGAATGGGGTTTATGGTTTAGGGTTTCTCGGTTTTTTTTATTTTTGGGTTTTTTTTTGGTTTTTGGGATTTTAGGGGGTTTACGGTTCTTTGGAATGTACGGGTTGCTAGGATTGTTTCCTTTTTTTAATTTTTTGGATTTTTTGGGGTTTTGGAGTTTTTGGGAGTTTAGAGGTTTAGGGTTTACGCTTTTCAGGTTGTTTGGGTTTTTGTGTTTTTCTCATTTTTCGGGTTTTCGGTGTTTTACGGGTCTTTCAGATTTTTTGGCTCATGGTTTTTCAAATTTTGTGTTTTTTTTTTGTTATTTGGGTTGTTAGGATTTTTTGAGTTTTTTGGTTTTCTTCAGTTTTTTTTATTTTTAGTATTTTTAGGTTATTTTTGTTTTTTTGGTTTTTCAAGTTTTTAAGGTCTTTTAGGCTTAGGGTTTAGAGTTTTGGGTTTTTAAAATTTTTTGGGTGTTTATGGTTTAGGGTTTAGATTTTTTTGCGTTGTTTGGATTTTTCAGGTTTTTTGGGTTTTCTGGCTTTTTCGGGTTATTAGGATTTTTTGGGTTAGGGTTTTGGGTTTCGGGTTTTTTAGGTTTTTTTGGTTCTTAGGGATTTTTTTGTTTTTGATAATTTTTTAGATTTTTCTGGTTGTTTTAATTTTTTGCGCTTTCGGGTTGTAAGGATTTTTTTTTTGTTTTTAGGATTTTTCAGCTTTTTTAAGTTTTTTGGGTTTTTTGGGTGTATAGGGTTTTTCGGTTATTTTTGGTTTTTTTGGTGTTTATGGCTTTGGGTTTAGGGTTTTGGGTTTTTTGGGTCATTTGACTTTTTTAGGTTTTATTGGAGTTTAGGATTTTGGGTCTTTTTGGATGTTCGGGGGTATAAGGGTTTTTGAAATTTTTTACGTTTTTTGAGTTTTATGGGTTTGGGTTTTTCGGGATTTTCGCAATTTTTGTGGTTTCTTGGTTTTTTGGTAGTTTAGGGTTTAGGGTTTCGGTTTTTTCATGCTATTTTGTTTTTTTCGGTTTTTTAGGTTGTTAGGGTTTTTCGCTTTATTTGGGCATTTTGGGTGATTATGGGGTTTAGGGTTTTTCAGGTATTTTGGCTTTTCGGGGTTTTTTGTGATTTTGAGTGTTTAATGCGTTTAGGATTTTTCTTTTTTTGCGGTATTTTTGTGATTTTGGGTCTTGGTTTCTTTTGGGTTTTTTAGTTTTTTTGTGTTTTTGGTATTTCGGGTTATATGGTTTTTTTTTTTAATTTAGGGTTTTTAGAGTTTTTTGGATTTTTTCGGTTTTTTGGGGTTTACTATTTTTTTGGATTTTTATGTTTTTTACGGTTTTTTAGAGTGCTCGGGTTGTTATATTTCAGCTTTTTTGTGTTTTTCTTGGTTTTTTTGTTGTTCAGGTTGTCTAAGATTTTTTGGGTTGTTATGATTTTCTGGGTTTTTATGTTTTTTTAGGTTTTTTAGTTTTTTCGTGTTTTTTAGGTGTTTACGGTTTCGGGCGTTTTCAAGTTTTTTGGATTCTTTATGTTTTTTTTGTTTGTTCCGTTTTTTGGTTTTTTGGGTCTTTAGGGTCTAGGATTTTTGGTTTTTTTGGATTTTTTGGATTTTTTTTTTATTTTTTAGGTTATTTTGGATTTTTTAGTTTTTTGGATTTTTATGATTTTTTTAGTGTTCAAGTCTTAAGGTTTAGAGTTTTGGGTTTTTTAGATTATTTTTATTTTTTGGGTTTTTAGCGGGTTTAATGTTTAGAGTTTTGGATTTTTTGGGTTATTCTGGTTGTTTGATTTTTTTAGATTTTTCAAATTTTTTAGGTCTTTCGGGTGTTTTGGGTTATTTGTGTTTTTTTGTATTTTTTAGATTTTTCGGGTTGTTTATATTTTTTTTTGTTTTTTGGGTTTTTAGTGATTTTTTGGTGTTCATGGATTAGGCTTAACAGTTTCGGGTTTTTTGGATTATTTGTGTTTTCTTGGTTTTTTTTTTGTTTTAGGGGGGTTCAGGGTTTTTCTGGTTGTACGGGTCGTTTCGATTTTAACGTCATTTTGGGTTTTTCCGGTTGTTTCAATTTTTAGGGCGTTTGTGGTTTTAGATTTTAGATTTTTTGGGTTTTTAGGATTTTTCGGATTAGGGTTTTTCAAATTTTTTTGTTTCTTTTGTTTTTTCCAATTTTTAGGGTTTTTTCGGTGTCCAGGACTTAAGGTTTAGAGTTTCGGGTTTTT
Source organism: Nepenthes alata (assembly GCA_028571085.2). Classification (NCBI taxonomy): domain Eukaryota; kingdom Viridiplantae; phylum Streptophyta; class Magnoliopsida; order Caryophyllales; family Nepenthaceae; genus Nepenthes; species Nepenthes alata. The sequence goes on from JAOVVI020001962.1 coordinate 14,469, forward strand.
TTTGTTATTTATGTTTCTCAGGTTTTTTGTTTTTTTGGATGTTTAGGGTTTTGAATTTTTTGGATTTTTTAGATTTTTTTGGTTTTGGGTTTAGGGTTTCAGGTTGTTTGGATTTTTCTGGTTGTTTGGGTTTTTTCTATTTTCTGGTGTCTTGGATTTTTTCAGTTGTTATGGCCTTCAGGGTTTTAGGATTTTTCCGGGTTTTTATTTTTTTTTGTGTTTTTTGGGTGTTTACAAGTTTATTGGGTTTTTTTGGATTATTTCCATTTTTAATTTTTTTGGGTCTTTTTATGGTTTTCGGGTTTTTTGGGTTTTTTGGTTTTTAAAATTTTTTGGTTATTTTGGGTTTTTTTGTTGTTTAGGTTGTTTAGGGTAATGGTTTTTCGGGTTTGTTAGATTTTTTGGGGTTTTTGGGTTTTTTGAATTTTTTGAATTTTTCAGGTTGTTTTAGAGTTTAGGGTTTTTCTGGTTGTTAGGCATTTTAATGTTTTTAATATTTTTTGAGGTTTTTGGGTGTATCGGGTTTATGGTTTTTCGGGTTGTTAGGGTTCTTTTTGTTTTTAAGGTTGTTCGGATGGTTAGGATTTTTTGAGTTTTTTGCGGTTTTAGTATTTTTTTTTGTGTTTATGGTTTTTAGGGTTTTCTGGGTTTTTGTGTATTATGGTTTTTTAGGTGTTTAGTAATTTTTGGTGTTTTTGTGGTTGTGTGGTTTTTCGGGTTATTAGAAAATTCCATGTTCTTTAGATTTTTTGGTTTTTTTCAATTTTTCGAGTAATTTTGGTTTTTTGGGTATTTAGGATTTTTCGGGTTGTTAGGGTTTTTTGGGTATTTTGGATTTTTTGGGTTTTTTTGTGTTGTTTGAGTTTTTTGGCATTTATGGGTGTTTAGGGTTTCATGTTTTTTGGGTTGTTCGGGTTGTTTGGATTTTTTTGTTTTTTTTTAATTTTTGGCTATTTAGGGTTTAAAGTTTTTCGGGTTTTTTGGGTGTTTAGTGTTTTTTTGGATTTTTGGGATTTTTTTAATTTTTCGGGTTGTTTTGGTTTTTAAAACTTTTTCGGTTTTTATGATTTTATTTGTTTTTAGGGTTTTTCGGGTTGTTTGGATTTTTCGGGTTTTTTGGGTGTTTAGGTTTTTTTTTTGCATTTTATCATGTTTTTTCTGGTTTTTAGAGGTTTTCAGGATTTTTTGGTTTTTGGGTGTTTACGGGGTTTAGAGTTTAGGGTTTTTTGAGTTGTTAGGGTTTTTCAGGTTTTTTAGGCGTTTAGGGTTTAAGGTTTCAGGTTTTTTTTTGCGTTTAGGGTATCATGTTTTTTTGATTGTTTCGGTTGTTTGGGTTTTTTCGATTTAGGGTTTAGGGTTTTTTTAGTTTTTTTGGCTTATTGATTTTTTTAGGTTTTTTTGGTTTTTAGGCCTTAGGGTTTAAGGTTTCGACTTTTTTTGGTTATTTGTATTTTTCGAGTTTTTTCGGTTTTTTTGGGGTTTAGGGTTTGGGGTTTTTAAATTTTTTGAGTTTTTTGTGTTGTTCGGGGATTTTGAATTTTTTGGGTTTGTCGGGTATTTAGGGTTTTTTTGGTGTTTATTATTTTTTGAATTATTTTGGGTTTTTTGGTTTTTCTGGTTTTTTCCATTTCTTGGGTTTATAGGGTTTTCTCTAGTTTTTAGACTTTTTTGGGTTTTTTTGGTATTTTTGGTGTTTATGGGGGGTTTAGGGTTTTTTGGGTTGTATTGGTTTTTTAGGTTTCTTGAGATTTTCAAGTTTTTAGCTTTCTTGGATTTTTAGGGTTTTTCGGGTATTTTTTGTTTATTGGCTTTTTCGAGTTTTTGGGATTTTTTTTAGTTTTTTGCGTTTTATTGGTTTTTAGGGTTGTTAGGATTTTTTGGTTATATTTTATATTTTAAAATTTTTGGATTTTTGGGTGTTTAGGGCTTAGCGTTTAGGGTTTAGGATTTCGAGTTTTTTAGGTTATTTGTGTTTTTTGAGTTTTTTGTGTTTTTTGGGGGTTTAGGGATTGGGGTTTTTTGATTTTTTGAGTGTTTTTTTGGGTTGTTAGGGTTTTTTGGGTGTTTTGGGTTTTTTAGGTGTTTAGGGTTTTGTGGTTCTTGGGTTGTTTAGGGTTTTTGGGGTTTTTGGGTTGTTAGTATTTTTCGGGTGTTTTGGGTTATTTAGGTGTTTAAGGTTTTGTGGTTCTTGGGTTTTTTGGGTTGTTCTAGTTGTTACGATTTTTTCAATTTTTTTGATTTTTTCGGTGTTTAGGGTTTAGAGTTTATGGTTCTTCAAGTATTTCCATTTTTTTGGGTTGTTAGTGTTTTTTGGTTTGTTTGTGTTGTTCAGGTTGTTTAGGGTTTTGGGTTTTTTGGGTTATTGTTGTTTTTTAAGTTTTTTTGGTTTTGTGGGGGTTTAGGGTTTCGTTTTTTAGTGTTGTTCGGGTTTTTTGGGTTTAAGTTTTTTCGGGTTTTTTGTGTTTTTTGAGTTTTTCGGGTTGTTTTATTTTTTTAGTTTTTAGGGTTTTCTGGGTTTTTAAGTTTTTATGGGTTTTTGGGGTTTTGTTGTTTTTTGGGTTTTTTGGGTTGTTATTGTTTATTTGATTTTTTTTTTTGGGTTATTAGGGCTTAGGGTTTTGGGTTTTTTCGGTTGTTACGGTTTTTTGTGTTTTTTGGAGTTTTGAGTTTTTTGGAATTTTTGGGTTTTTCGAGTAGTTTGGGTTTTTGATTTTTTGTGTTTTTAGAATTTTTCGGGTTGTTAGGATTTTTTGTGTATTGTTTGGGTTATTTGGGTTTAGGGTTAATGGTTTTCTGATTTTTTGGGTGTTTTAGATTTTTTGGGTTTTCGGGGTTTTCTTCTCTTTTGGGTTATTCGACTTTTTAGAGTTTTATCAGATCTTTGATTTTTTGGGGTTTTTTGAGTGTTTAGGGCTTACTGTTTAGGGTTTTCTAGATTTTTTTGTTTTTTTTGTTTTTTTGCGGTTTTTCGGGTTGTTAGGATTTTTCGTGTTATTTGGTTTTTTCGGTGTATAGGGTTTAGGGTTTAGGATTTTTTAGATTTTTAGGATTTCTCAGATTTTTTAGGTTATTTTGATTTTTCAGGTTCTAGGATTTTTCAGGTTTTTTGGGTTTAGAGTTTAGATTTTTAGGTTTTTTTTTTAATTTTTGGGTTCTTAGTGGTATTTGGGTTTACGATTTTTCAGGTTTTTTTAGTTTTTTGGTTTTCTGCGTTGTTCTGGTTGTTATGTTTTTTCAGGTTTTATTTTTGTTTTTTGGGTGTTTAATTTTTTTGATTTTTTAGATTTTTTTCGGTTACTTGGTCTTTAGGCTGTTTAGGGTTTAGTATTTTTTAGGTTTTTTCGGTTTTTAGGATTTTTCAAGTTTGCTAGGTTCTTCAAGTTTTTTGGGGTTTACAATTTTTTGGGTTTTTTATTTTGATTTTTCAAATTGTTTAGGTTTTATATGTATTTAGGGCTTAGGGTTTAGGGTTTCGAGTTTTTTGGATTATTTATGTTTTTTGGGGTTTACTGTTTTTTGAGTTTTCTTTGTTTATAGAGACTTTAGGATTTTTCTTGTTATTTGGATTTTTTGGGTTTTTTGGGGGTTTACGGATCCGGGTTTTTTGGTTTTTCGAATTGTTCGGTTTGTTTGGGTTGCCTTTGTTTTTTTTGATTTTTTTGATTTTTTAGGGTTTAGGGTTTTTCTGGTTGTTAGGATTTCTTGAAATGTTCGGGTTGTTTGGGTTTTTGGATTTTTTGGGTTGTTCATGTTGTTATTGTTTTTTGAGTTTTTTGGGTTGTTCGGGTCGTTATAATTTTTTTGGTTCTTTTAGTTTTTTGGGTGTTTAGGCGCTTTAGGGTTTAGTGATTTTTCAGTTATTTGGGGTTTTAGGGGTTTTCAATTTTGCTAGGTTTTTCCGGTTTTACTATTTTTTTGGGTGTTCAGGGTCAGATGTTTAGGGTTTTGGGTTTTTTGGGGGGGGTTTTTTTTTTTTTTGAAGTTTTTGTGTTTTTTGGGGGGTTTAGGGTTTTTCAGGTTTTGAGAACTTTTTCTGGTTATTTGGATTTTTTGGGTTTATTGGTGGTTTAGGGATAAGGGTTTGTTGGTTTTACGAGTTGCTCGGTTTGTTAGTGTTTTTCGTATATTTTCAATTTTTTTAATATTTCCTGTTTAAGGTTTTTCTCGTTGTTAGGGTTTTTTGGGTTTTTTGGAATGTTCGGGTTGTTAGGGTTTTCGGATTTTTTGGGTTGTTCGGGTTGTTAGGGGTTTTTAGGTTTTTTGGGTTGTTCGAGTTGTTATGATTTTTTAGGTTTATTTAGTTTTTTGGGTGTTTAGGGGTTTAGAATTTTTTAGATTTTTCAGAATTTTTGGGGTTTTTTGGGGGTTAGGCGGTTTAGGGTTTAGTGTGTTTTGGCTTATTTGAGTTTTTTGGGTTTTTAGGATTTTTCAAGAATGCTACGTTTTTTCGGTTTTTTGGGGTTTACAGTTTTTTGGATTTTTTTTTTTTAAATTTTTTGGATTTTTTTGGTGTTTTGGGTTTAAGGAGTAAGATTTCGAATTTTTTGAGTTATTTGTATTTTTTGAGTTTTTCGGAATGTTCGGGTTGTTAGGATTTTTGGATTTTTTGGGTTGTTGGGGTTGTTAGGGTTTTTAATTTTTTTAATTTTTTTAATTTTTTGGGTGTTAAGAAGTTTTAGGATTTAGGGTTTTTCTCATTGTTATGGTTTTTTGAGTTTTTAATATTTTTTGAGCTTTTTTGGGTGTATAGGGTTCATGGTTTAGGGTTTTTGGGTTTTTTGGGAGTTTAGGGTTTGAGTTTCAGATATTTTGGGTTGCTCGTGTTGTTTGAGTTTTTTGACTTTTTACGATTTTTCTCATTTTCTGGATGTTTAGGTGGTTTAGGCTTTATGGTTTTTTGGGTTGTTAGGGATTTTCTGGTTTTTTTTTTATTTTTTGGTTTTTTTGGGTGTTTAGAGTTTAGAGTTTATGTTTTTTCGTGTTTTTATAGTTTTTTGTATTTTTTGTTTTTTTACAAATTTTTTTATTTTTTGGGGTTTTTATGATTTCAGGGGGTTGACGGTTTTTGGGTTGTTCAGGTTGTTAGGATTTTTTGAATTATTTGGTATTTTAGGGTTTTTTGGGTTTTTGGGTGTCTAGGGTGTTTAGAGTTTCGGGTTTTCAGGTTATTCAAGTTTTTTGAGTTTTCAGGGTTTTCTGTGTTTTTTGGGTTTTTAGGATTTTTTCGGTTATGGTTTTTCTTGTTTTTTGTGTTTTTTTTTATTTATTTGGTTGTTTGGGTTGTTAGGGTTTTTTAGGCTTGTTGGGTTTTTTGGGTTTTTAGGATTTTTTGGGTTATTTGATTTATTTTGATTTTTTGGGTTTTTAGAGTCTATTTGTTGTTCAGGGCTTTGGATTTAGAGTGACGGGTTTTTTTGGATTTCTTTTGGGGTTTTTTAGGTTTTTTGAGGGTTTTGGGTTTTGAGTATTGGAATTTTTGGTTTTTTTGGATTTTTCTTGTTTTTACTGGTTTTTTTTGATTTTTTGGGTATTTTGGGATTTTTTGATTTTTTGAGTTTTAAGAATTTTTTGGGTGTTTAGGATTTAAGGTTTTTCGGGTTTAGGGTTTTTTGGGTTGTTAGTATTTTTTATGTTTTTTAGTTTTTCGTGTTTTTAGGTTTTTTCTGATTTTTGGGTGTCTATTGGTTTTTTTGGGTTTTTAGGGCTTATGGTTTAGGGTTTGTCAAGTTTTTTTATGGTTTTTGCTTCTCAGGGTATTTCGAGTTTTCGCGATTTTTTTGGATTTGTTGAATTTTTTTTATTTTTTAGATTTTTTGGATTGTTAGGGTTTTTTGGGGCTTGTGGATTTTTAGGGGTTTTCAGGATTTTTTAGGGTTTTAGGTTTTTTGTGTGTCTTGGTTGTTTCTGCTTGTGAGGATTATTTAGATTTTTCAATTTTTCGGTATTTTTGGATTTTTTGGTTCTTTAGGGCTTAGAGTTTAGGGTTTCGGGTTTTTTGCGTTATTTGTGTTTTTTGGGGTTTTTGGTTGTTTAGGGTTTAGGTTTTTGGTTTTTTGGGGTGTTCGGGTATTAGGGTTTTTCCAATTATTTAGGTTTTTTGGGTAGTTCAATTTCTTTCGGTATTTAGATTTTTTTGGGTTTTTTGGTTGTTAGGGTTTTTCAGCTTGTTAGAGTTTTTCGGGTTATTTGGCTGTTAGGATTTTTTGAATTTTTTTTTTTAAGTTTTTTTGGGTTTTTGGGTATTTTAGATTTTTCGGGTAAGGATTTTTTAGATTTTTTTATTTTTTTAGGGTTTTTGGTGTTTTTTTGGTGTTAAGGCTTAAGATTTAGAGTTTCGAATTTTTTGTGTTATTTATGTTTTTCTGGTTTTTTGTTTTTTTTGGGTTCTTATGGTTTTGAGTTTTTTAGAATTTTTTGATTTTTGGGGCTTAGGGTTTCAATTTTTTCAAGTTTTTTTATTTCTTTCGGTTGTTTGGATTTTTTAGATTCCTAGGGTTTTTTGGGTTGTTATAGTTTTTTGGGTTTTCTGGGTTTTTAGGATTTTTTGGATTTGTTAGTTTTTTTCTTATTTTTTGGGTGTTTAAGGTTTCGTGGGTTTACAAGTTTTTGGATTTTTTACGATTTTTGGATCTTTTTGATCTTTTCATGGTTTTTGGTATTTTTAGGTTTTTTGAATTATTAGGATTTTTTAGATATTTTTTGTTTTTTCGTTGTTTAGGGTAAGGATTTTTCGGGTTGTTAGGATTTTTTCAATTTTTTGGGTTTGTTGGGTTTTTTGGGTTTTTTAGTCTTTTTGATTATTTGGCTTCTTCGGGGAGTTTTAGTTTTTTGAGATTTTAGAGTTTTTTGAGTTTTTTCGGTTTAGTGTTTTTGTTTTTTTTTATTAGTTTTTTCTTTGGTTTTTTTATTTTTTAAGGGTTTAGCGTTTAGAGTTTTCGGTTTTTTGGGTTGTTCAGGTTGGTTGGGTTGTCAGTATTTTTCTGCTTTTTTCTTGTTTTTTGGGTTTTTCGGGTATTTTGTGATTTTTGAGATTTTTGTGATTTTAGGATTTTTTGGGTGTTTAGGGTTTAGGGTTTGTTGGGTTGTTAGTGTTTTTTGAGTTTTTTACTTTTTTAAGTTCTTAAGGTTTTTGGTTGTCTAGGGGGTTTAGGGTTTTTCGGGTTGTTTGAATTTTTTTATTTTCTGTGTTTTTAGAATTTTTTGGGGAAGAGTTTTTCTCATTTTTTAGATTTTTCTAATTTTTTTGGATGTTCGGGTTGTTATGATTTTATGGGGTTTAGGGTTTTGGATTTTTTAGGTATTTTTTGGTTTTTTGGGTTCTTGGGTATTTCTGGTTTTTGTGATTTTTTTGGATTTTTAGAGTTTTTTTATTTTTTTATTTTTTGGGTTGTTAGGGTATTTTGTATATTTAGGATTTTTTTAGGTTTTTTTAGTTTTTTGGGTTTTTTTGGGGTCTAGGGTTTTTCGGGTCGTGAGGATTTTTAGATTTTTTTCTGTTTTTTTGTATTCCTGGATTTTTTTCGGTGTTTAGGGTTTCGGGTTTTTTGGATTATTTGTGTTTTCTGAGGGTTTAGAGGTTAACGTTTTGGGTTTTTTGGGGTGTTCGACATATTATGAGTTTTCTAATTTTTTAGGTTTTTTTGATTTTTTGGGTTGTTCGGGATTTTTAAGTTTTTAGAATTTTTTTGGTTTTTGGATTTTTTGGTTGTCTAGGGCTTAGGATTTTGGGTTTTTCAAATTTTTTATGTTTTTTGGATTCTTTTATTTTTTTTGGGTTTTCAGGTTGTTAGAGTTTTTCGGGTTATGTCGGTTTTTGGTGTGTTTTTGTTTTTCGGGCTTTTTGTGTTTTTTAGATTTTTGAGTTTTTTGAAGTTTTTTTTTGTTTATGGGGGGGGGGGGTTCAGGGTTTTTGTGGT
>JAOVVI020001963.1:0-22382 GCA_028571085.2 Nepenthes alata
CCACTTTCGGTCTCACAAAAGGCACTATGAATTCTAGTAATGCTGGTCGGATTGACCAATGTGCCAGCAACATTCTAAGGGTTAGTGAGTGAGATTTTTCAACCTTTCATCAGGAAATTTATACTAGTATTTTTTTAATGATATCCTGATTTTTAGTCCAATAGAGGAGCACAAATACACCCCCAGAAGGCACTGTAGATGTTGCAAGCACACTAGTTGTATGCTAAGATGGGCAAGTGTATGTTCTTGGATAAAGAGGTCAACTATTTGGGGCATTTAATATCGAGGGAAGGGGTAAAAGCCGATCCCTCTTACATCTTGACAATATTAGATTGGAAATCATCGTGGACTATTCACTCTTTAATGGGTCTTTTGGGGCTTGAGAGATATTATTGAAAATTTATTTGGAATTACTGGTCGATAGCTGCACCTCTCATAGCGTTACTAAAAAAGGTTCTATTTGAGTAGTTTAGTGAAGCTAAGGAAGCCTTCTAGAGGCTAAAAATTGTAGTATCCCAGCCTCTTGTTTTGGCTCTACCTGATTTCGCAAAAAAATTTGTGATTAAGTGTGATGCTTTGGGATTTGCCATAGGAGTGGTTTCAATGCAAGAGCGATGACCAATAGATTTCTTTAGCCATGCTCTTAAGGGAAGGACACTCCATTTTTCGACTTATGAGAAGGAGCTCTTGGCCTTAATCATGGCTGTCAAGAAGTGGCAATCGTATTTGTTGGGGTTAGCATTTACTGTTAAAATAGATCAACATATCTTTTAAGTTTCTCCCGAAACAAAAGGTATGGATCTTGTCACCACAAAAATGGATTATTAAACTATTGGGTTGTGATTTCATTATTGAGCACAAGCAGGATTGAGAGAATAAGGCCGTAGATGCATTGTCTCGGAGGGAGGAAGAGCCAGCCCTTATGATGGTGTCATACCCGAATCCCAACTTGATAGAGGAACTCAAGACCTCTTACCAAACCGACTTGGGAATTTAGGCTTTTCTACAACAAATTAAAAATGGTATGCTGGGTTCTGAAGACTAGGAATTAAAATATGGGATACCATTTAAAAAGGATAAAATTTTCATTTGCCAAGCTCTTGGGGATCAAGTAGCAAGTGTTGCACTAAATCTATGCTAGCCCATCAGGCAGACATTCGTAATGCCATTATACCCCAAGTCGTACTAAGGCTAATGTTTTGCGGAAGGGAATTTGGAGTGATATTAAGTGATTTATTGAGGAGTGTTTTATTTACCGGACCACAAAAATTGACTCACAAAAACTATATGGACTCCTTTAGCAGCTACCCATATTCTCTCATGGATTTCTTGGAGGGCCTTCCCTTACCTTAGCATTATGATAGCATTTTGGTGGTCGTACCGTTTAACCAAATACTCCCATTTTATTTCCCTTACTCACCTAAACACCACAATTTAGGTTACTTATGTCTTCTTTGTTAAACTACACGAGATTCCAAGGACAATAGTCAGTGACCGAGATGTAATATTTACTAGCTTCTTTTGGAAGGAGATGCTTTGATTGCAAGGGACCAAGATACAATTCAGTTTAGCTTATCACCCCCAGTTTGACGGATAGACTAATATTGTGAACAAAAATTTGAAACAATACTTAAGGTGCTATGTGGGTGATAAGCTTATAAGTCATGGTCAGGATGGCTAACAATGGCTGAATGGTGATACCACACTAACTAACATTCATTGACAGGAATAACCCCTTTTGAAGCGATATATGGTTCCCCCCCTCCAAACTAGCCCGGTTTGTCAAGGATACTACTATCAATAAGGTTGTTGAAGAGGAATTGAGGACCTGAGACCAAATCCTAGATCTTTTTAGGAAAATTTACAAAGGGCTCATTCCTAGATGAAGCTACAGTACAACAGACACCGAAGGGATAGAGAGTTTCAAGTTAGAGACTTGACTTATCTTCACTTGTAATCATACTAACAAAAATTAGTGACATTTCGAAAATACTTGCAACTAGATATTTTGGTCCCAATGAAATCATGGAGAGTATAGGAATAGGAATAGGACTAGTTGCTTACCATTTTACTCTTTTACATTAGCAAAAATCCATCCGGTTTTTCATGTTTCGGTGTTAAAAAACACATTGGGAGTAGATCTGAAATGTGACATTGTACTGCCATTTAGTACTGAAGGAGAAGCCTTACCCGAGTTGGAACGAGTGGTGAAACAAAGAGTGTAGAAGAGAAGGAAAGACGGGTTGAAGAGGTTTTGATCAAATGGAAGGAAACCATTGATGAGAACACCACTTGGGAGCCTCTCCACTCCCTCAAGCTCCAATATCCTCACCTTGAGGGCAAGGTGCTTTAAAGGAGGGAGCTTTTTCACTAGTAATATTAATAGAACAACAATGTACACTTGGGGGCCCTAGAGAAAGAGTGCATGAGATGAGGGAACTAAGAAGATGAAAATGCATTCAAGAATCAACGCTAAAGTAGTGAAGGCTTAGAATCATTATTATAGTTGACCACTTGGCAAAGTGGCTGACCGATCAGAATTCTACGGAGTTAGATGGCATGCAGCATCTAAAGTAAACAAATAAAAGGTGCATCCTTGTCATCCATGTGGGGACCACAATCCTTGTTGGATCAAAGAGGGCAGATCTTGGTTTTGTTGCTTCGTAAAGCAAGGCGTGTGCCTCACATGAGGAATGCCAGAAGCAACCAAACAAGTCAACAGACGAAATGCTAGTGCAAGGCATGTGGGCAGATGATGCATTATGCATCAATCCAACTTCAATTAGTTGTAGTAACTACCATATTGTTATAGAAATATCTAATTAGTTAGAAAGAAATATTATGAGCATAATTAGAGAACATCTTGGTAGGTTATAAATAGAGAATGTACTAGCGGATAGGTTGTAAAATGAATTACTTCCGAGTTAGCTTCTTTGGAGACCACTTCCCTTCTCGAACTGGGAACTGCATTCCACCTCTTTTGTTTTTTTTTGGTTTTTCCTCTCTACTATTCCACTCTTCTCCACTTTGAAGAAGTTTGGCACAAGAAGGCTAATTGGGTTCTTACAAATACTGCCTTTTGATTCCTGGTTTCTTGATTCTCATATGTTTTGCAATTTCTGCATCACATTCTGAAAATCCCTGGTGCAATTTTCATTATATCCAAAGTCTATTTCTACAATTTTTGATTCATTCTTGTTCATCACTGACTCCTGCTGTTTTACATTACTTTGTTCTTGATCATCTTGATTTTTGCTTGTTAATTGGTTTGTTGACGTCACAACTCGACTATTATTCATTGGATTTGTGGTTTGAGATCAAATTGTCCGCTTCTACTTCTTAAATTCTAGTTTTGGATTCTCTGTTGTTGAATCTTGAGGTCTTAACCACTTCATTCCAATTCTCTGAAAACCAAACCCATAACATTCGATTCATGTCCATCATTTTACAATCTGAACTTTCAGAAATGATGTATTATCTGAGACACAATTCAGCACACTAGCTTCAGTCTTTGAATTCGTATTCCAAACCAAACAAACCACTATGGATAAATTATTTTGTGTTTCAATCAGAACCACATCTTTTGTTTGGTGAATAGGGCTGGGAAACCTGTCTTCTTACCAACAACACTAGGAAATCCTATATCTGAAGTTCCTGGAAATCCAACAGATAACACTGTGCTATTCTAGCCTTTAAATCCCACCTATTTTTGTTTGGTGACTAACTCTGAAAAGGCTTAAGGGAGCTAATTTGTCAATAATTCATCATAAACTAAATCATCTTCCACAAGAATCTGCTGCCACTGGTAAGAATGAAGACCATCAGTCTTTTTGTTGAACAATTCAACAGCATTCCATTGTGCACAGCTCAAGCAATATCGTTGTGTTTGTTTGTGATTCTTTTGGCAGCATCAACAACCTACAATGGCAAGCTCACTCCTCTGGGAACCAAACATTGCTCCACTGTACAAACACAGCGTCCAATACTCAGGCTATGCAGTCCCTTCATGATAAATATGAATATAGTTATGTTTATTCCAGGTGCATTGAATATTTATCACAAGGAATGGTCAACAATGCTCTAGCCTTACTGACATTACTTCCATCTTCTAATCCATGTACACACCTACAAGATAGTTAGCTTTTCAGGACCACCACAGCTTGCAATGTTGGGATGATGAACAATTGAGTGTTGCATTCACTCCTCATGTCTGTACCACCTATGTATATGTATGTGCATTCCCAAACAGGATACAAGCTGTCATTGATTATAAGGCACTATACAAGGCTAGAAGTGAAGCGTTCTATTTGTTGTATATGTATGCATATATATGTGTGTGCAATTTGATTTTGTTTCGTTTCTTTTGAGCTTTTAAACTACAGCCAAACGAAAAAATACGGTTTGGGTAAAAATGAAACGATACTCAAACTGTGCATTTGTTAAATTATCTTCTGCAGTTTGGATTGGGTGGTTTGTAATTTTTTTGTTCCGCCCTAAGCAACACCACTCTTCTTCAGCTGTGAAAACAAGATCAGTTATGCATCTATGTTTTATCTACCAATCAAGAAACATGAGCAGCAAAGAACAAAATTCAGCAACACATACAAGAGACATGAATTCCAGAATTGCATGAGACAAATATAGAAGCAGAAAATTAGTACAGATAGTCTCCAAGAGCATCTGATTATAGTTTGGCAGATCCAACTTACCTTGCCTGAGCTTCTTCTTTCTCATCCATTGCAAGAAAAATGTTTGATTTTCATCAATAAATCTTCTCTCATCCGAGTCCAACATCATTATAATCAAGGCCTTGACAAATTCAAATACATCAATAAGATAACTTGTGTAGATGCAGTCCACAAGTGCAAAGTCATGATCCAATCGTTGAGGACTCTTACGGTGACAGTATTGTCATGTAAACAACTACACAACCTACTATCTTCAGCACAATTGCTGAGTTCTTGGACAACAGCCTTCAGCACACCTTGATGAATTACTTGGAAAACAACAGATCAACACAAACCAGCCAGATCAGCTAGGGTTAAAATAATGAGCTGTTTTGATGGTTAGAAGACTGGTTAGGAAAGTATTGAGGTTGTCAACATTGAGTGCCTAGCTGAATCAGCCATGAAGGATTTGGCTATATAGTGCAATAATCCGATTTGATGAATGAATGGGTTGTATGAGTTCCTGGTCCTTATTGGGTTAGACTCCTCTACTGCACTGTCTCTTTTCTTTTACTTAGTCACTCTCGACCCCTTCTTTTCTTGTTCTAAACATCATCTCTAGTCATGTAAGAGATCCATTATGATTTCATGTAACAAAATTTATAGTTGTTGCTGTTATGGTTAGACCTTCTTAGGATATTGAAGTGTTTTCAAAAAGTTTTTGCTGACCTTGATGGTTGTGCCTGATTATTGTTCTTATATCTAGAACTGCAGCAGGTGCTGTAGTGCAATTTGATTGTTGATGTGGGGGATGTTGTTGCACAGGTTTTGATTGGCCAATCTTCTGCTTTAGGAGACTAACGTGGAAGCCTGGATGAAGTTTTAATGTAGGAGGAAATTTACCTGTCCAATTTTGGCAATCACAAAGAAAGGTCTATAATATGATGAAGAGAGTTTGAGATCGTTACTCAATGCCAATTATATTTATGGGTTACATGTAGGGTTGGAGCCTGAGATAAACATAATCTCCAAATTCAAATGCTCTTTTGGATCTCTGCAATGTCTTCATACAGCTTCATGCAGTTTTGATCCTGACTTAATTGGTCTTTGAGCATGTTGGTGATCTCCAAGGATGGTGTTAAGTGTTGTATCACCATTAGCTGATGTCATTGATGAGGGTTATTGCTGGTCATGCATTTGGAATAACATTCAAGGCCCTGATTTCTAGTGTTTTCAGATTGCTCATCTGTTTGAGGATGATGGGTGGAGCTCATGTGAAGTTTTGTTCCCATGCTATGAAAGAGTTCTTACCAAAATTAACAAGTAAAGACATTGTCTCTATCTGTATTGATGTTAGTGGGAAGTCCATAGAGATTGAAAATGTTGAAGAATAGTGCTGCCACTTTTGATGCGGTGGAAGTATGTGTGAGAGCTAAGAAATGACTATACTATGTAAATCTATCTACCCCCCTAAAATGGTGTCTTTGCTCTCTGTGGAATCCATTGTGATGTTGTTTTTTGAATGTAGTGGAAATGGCAGGGGTTCAGGAGGCTTGGATATACTTGTCTGTCAGCCTTGTTTCTTTGGCATACTTCACCAGATAAGATGTGTTGCAGAAGTTGAGTACCTTCCTAGCCAGTAAAAAATATGTTTTATCCTTTTTGTAGGTGGCTAAAATGCCTGGATGACCACTTAAAACTGTACTGTGCACAGCTTGTAACAAGGTCGTCCTTAAAGCTGTAGAGGAGCCTATGTAAATCCTGTCTTTATGCTTGATAATACCATGATCACAAGAAAGAAAAAGTTGACCATGAGGATCAATAGCAATAGCAACAATTAAATCTTTGTCCAAAACATCATTTTCATATGAAGAATAAATCTGATTTAGCCAATTCGGGATAGCAACAGTTAATGTATCACATGTTGCTGGGTCTTGCCTTCTTAGAGGGCATCTTACACAATGTTTTCTTTGCCTTTTATTGATTGTATTTTATATTGAAGTCCCAACAGTTTGCTTAGGCTCCTTTGGTGTACAAATGTGGATAGCTCTTGCCCAAGAAGTTACCTGAGGATTTGATTATAAGTCCAGATGATGATTGGAAATCCCGGGTGGTACTGTCTCCATTTTGTAACAATTAATGGAATTGCAAGCAATCCCTTATCATGATACTGAAACACTTGTTCTTGACACCAAATGCCTTACTCAAATTTGCAAAATTTACATGAAGTAGGATGGCCAACTACTACTGATGTCCATTCTTTGCTATTCTGGTAACCACACAATGCTTATCAACACACGAGAGGACTGCGAGAGAGGATGGTGAGCCATAGATTCTCAGCACATATCATCCACTTGATGCACTGCTCCCGCACTTGATGCTGATGCTCATTATACTCTGTTATTGCAACAGATTGTTTACTGTATTTGGCTACAACACATTCTTGTATTCTTTTAATTGTCGTAGCTGTAAATAGGAAACGTTGTCATGTATAATGCATGACTGAATTGATGAGTACAATAAAAACTACGATACAATAGTTGTCTCCCTTTGCTATCTTTTATTGATAGTTTGTTACAGATTTCAGAACTCCCAAAGGTTGCCCTCTTCTTTTCTTGTAATAAAGTGGATAGTCTTGCCTACTTGTTCTATACCAAGATAGCTCAAATTCTTTGTTCTGAATTATCAATTTCTACAATAAGAAAATCTGACAATGCTATGATAGGTGCTTCACGCATATCTATCTTGAGTGACTAAATGCTTGTTCTGTTGATGTTGTCCAAGTAAAAGTATCTTGTTGAGGATAGTGAGTGGTTTGCAAATTGTGCTTTAATTCAGAATAAACTTCATGTAATAGCTTGTCAATCCTTGGAATCCTCTCAAGGATTTGTGAGAAGAGAGTTTAGGCCACTGAATGATAGCGTCCATCTTTGATGGATCTGCGGAAACTGCATTGCTTGAGATTATATGGGCTAAATACTCAATTTTCTGTTGAGAAAATGATCATTTGGATTGTTTAACTAAAAGGTCTACCTCAGAATAAGAAAGGCCAATTTCAAATGTTTCAAGCGAATAGCTAAGTTGGAACTATAAATGAGGACATCATCAAAGAAAACTAGGTGGAATTTTTCACTATTACGATTTGAAAATATTCTTTATGAGATGAGTGCCTAAAATGTTGCTAGTGCATTGGTGAGGATGAATGACATTATTCTGAATTCATGATGGCCTTAGTATGTGCAGAAGGCCGTCTTGTGGACATGCAATGTGTTCATCCTAATTTGATGGTATTTCTAATGGATGGTTTGGCTTAGAAAAACAAGATGCTGTGTCAAATTCCTCTTGTAAATCGTCAATGATTTGAATGGAAAATTGTTTATTGTTATTTCTATCATTGACCTTTGACAATCAATGCAAAATTGCCATGTTCTATCCATTTTCTTTACTCAAAAGTGTTGGTGATGAGAAGGCACTAAAGCTTGGTTGTATAATAGATGCATTGAGCATTTCAAAAACCAGTCTCAATGGCATCTTTTTTGTAATGGTAATATATGCAAGGTTTAAGGATAATGGGTTGAGTGTTTCGTTTAAGGGGAATGGTATGATCCAATGGTTTTAATGGTAGTAGGTTCTTGATTTTGCAAACAAATCTTAGAATTTAGGGAGTTATTTAGAAAGGAAGTCTAGTTCATGATCTGTATTAGATTGGATTGAGAATAGTGGAGCAATGGTTTCTTTGTCATTCCTTAGCCACTTATAGAGTGTCCTGCCAGAAATCGTATGCACAGAAGCTTATGCTGTGGCTCCAATGAGAATAATCTGTTGTCCATCATTGTCAAAAAAAAAAAGAATGTCAGAGATTGGAGATTAAATAGAATTGGACTGATTGTCTCATCCAATCTACTACAAGAACCATGTCACAGCTTCCAAGCTCCAGAATTTGAAGATCTGCTGAGAAAGAATGCTAAAAATTTTCTGGCCAATTGTTCTGTTAACAGCCAAAGGAGTGGTGTCATAAGTGTACAGTGCAGCTGCAGTAATTTTTTGGTTAAAAATGCGGTGTACTAAAACTGAATCAAAAAGGTGAGAGATTGCTTGTGGAAGTTATCTCTGATTTTGATTGCGCTATAGGTGGAGTTGCCAGATAAGGGATTAACTGAGATTTCCATGATGTTTTCTAGTACTGGTTTGATGGCTAATGCATCTGTAAATGCAAGCTCTTCTTCTTCTTTATCAGATTCAGCTTGCAGTGCAAGTAATTGCTTTTCTTTACACTTGTGATCTGGTGTGAACTTGTCATTCCATCTAAAAAAAGGCCCAAAGTGCTTTTCTGTTCTATGCAAAGGGTCTGTTTTGTTGGTATAATGGAAGAATTGGATATAGTAGGCTTGGGATTTTGGGTTTTGGTTGAAATGAGTAAAGAAGTTTGTGGGGTAGAGGATGATTTGTGGCAAAAGGCTTGATTATTATTGGGTTTGAAGCTCTGTTTGGTTTTTCTGGTGAGGGTCTCTAAGGATTGTCCTTTGAGTCTAGCAAGTACAAAGGTTTGGACAACTTTACAATTGTACACGGCCTAAGGATTTTAGCCATTGGCCTGAGTTCATCCTTGGGGCCACTAGGGAAACTTCAAATAAAAGTATACCTCAGTGAGAGATGAGTTGAGGGATATCATAAGAGCTTTGAGTTCTTCAAGTGTTACTGATATGTTCCTCATGTGAGACAACAAAGGTTTGGTGGAATTTGGTCTGGTATCAAAAGCGATAGGATTGTAGTTGTTTGGTGTGTTGAAAGTGCTTCTGTTGAAGGGATTTAGGGGTCTTGTGCAAAGCTTCCACATCTTGTTCTTGCAATTGGGCAAATTGAAAAGCTTGTGTGAGAGACATAGGATTGAGAATTTTTTACCATGAGCCTTGATGTGTCTTGAGGTCATTCAAGAAACTTGAGATGAAGTACCTTTCAGTCATTGTTGGGTTTTGATGCAGAATGAGAGCATTGAGTTCCTCAAATTGTTCTTGATAAGTTTTTAAAGTGCCTTTTTGGTAAAGGCTGTTGAATTTTTCCACAATGTCTAAAATGGCTCTATCTCCAATCTCTTGCAAATTTCCTGTTTGAAGATTTCCAAAGAATTATGCCTATATTGAATAATATATCCTTGGAACCATGTAGCTGCTTGACCCTCTAAGAACATGAGACAATTTCCAATTATTGATCAGGCATGAGTTGGTAGAGTGTGATGTATCATTGGCATTTAAAGGTTCAATTTATTTGATTTTGGCAATTTAATGAAGGAAATTCCATTTTGGGAAAAGGTGTGACATCAGTGGTGAATGGGTTGTGGAATTGGATGATGTGCTTTAAGTTGGTGGAATGGGGGTTTGGTTGGTGGAGAAAGCTGTAGTGGGGATGGTAGTGTGTCTGATGCT
This sequence comes from Nepenthes alata, assembly GCA_028571085.2. Classification (NCBI taxonomy): domain Eukaryota; kingdom Viridiplantae; phylum Streptophyta; class Magnoliopsida; order Caryophyllales; family Nepenthaceae; genus Nepenthes; species Nepenthes alata. Next base: position 10,091 of record JAOVVI020001963.1, read on the forward strand.
GTGGTAGGAATGGGATTTCAGTAAGTGATGGAGAGTTTTGTTGATTTTTGAGAAGGGTGCCCACTTGAGTCAAGAGAACGCTCATCCTATCTGAGAGGTTGGAAAATTTTACCTCATTTGCCTCCTGTTGTTGCTGCACTTGCTTTGGGAAATCTTTCTGGACTGAACTTGGTTGTTCAGTCCATTTCTTGTGTGGGTGCAACATGATGGTTATAGAAGTCAGGAACCAATTTACAGAACTGTCAAATTCAGAAATAGGAACTGCATTGCAGAAAGTGCTTGAATGAAGGCCTGGTATCTGATGCCAAGTTGTTATGCAATGAGGAATAGTGCAAGAACAGAAGACAGATTCTTGGAGAATCAGGACTTCTTTTTTCCTTTTTGCTGTTTTGGGTAAGTGGAGAATGAAGACTTCAGTATCAGTTCACTAATCATCATATCAATTACAAAACTAAGCCACTGTATTTATAGTTTCTATTGCTTCTATGATTGCTTACATCACTGCCATAGCTATCCATTTATTTGCTACTTTGGTTGTATTAAATGCTACTGAATTGTAACAGATTAACAAAATGTCTCTGGGACAGTTACCCTTGTTTGAGCTATATATCCATTTATTGATGTATGGTTCTAATATCTGATTGGGCTTCTTTATTGCTGCCATGACAATCATAGAAAGCACTCGTGAGCTTTTCTCGGATTAGATAGGCACTACAGGATATTTATTCATCAATATGGCTTCATTGGACAACCACTTATTGAATTACTCAAGAATGATAGCTTTCTCTGGAACACAACAGCAGATCAAGCCCTTCACAAGCTCAAGCAAGAATCATTTAATACTTGTGCTCCTGTTTTAACCCTGCCAGATTTTACCAAACCTTGTCATGGAAACTGATGCTTTGGAATATGGAATAGGAGCAGTTCTGTCATAGCAGGATAGACTAAATGCTTTTATAAATAAAGCCTTGAGCAAGAAGAATCATGATTATCCATTTATGACAGGGAATTAATAGCCATGTCCCTAGCAGTCCCAAACGGAAACACTATCTCCATGGCAATGAATTTATCATAAAAACTGACCATCAAAGCTTGAAGTTTCTATGGAAAAAGGAAATGTTTACATTCTTATAGTGGAAGAATCTCACAAATCTATAAGGTTTCAAATACACCATCCAGTACAAAAATGGTAAAGGGAACACAGTTGCAGATGCACTGTCTCAGAGAGAGAATCGTGCTCTTTGCAATGCTATCCTAACCGTTACTGCAACTTGGATCACTCAATTTCAACGTAGTTATATGACATATTTAGTAGCTATAGAGTTTCTTGATGCTCTCAAGCACCATTATCCTCGTCCAATGGACACAAGTACAACATTTTAATCGGCTCCTCCAGCAATCTCATGAATGAATTATTGCAGACATTACATGCCTCACAAATGGATGCTCAGGGACTACTAGCATCATATAAGCGACTCCAACATTATTTTGGCCAAACATGCACAAACATCTTCACCAATTCACTGTCATTTGATACAAGTCAGGGAAATAAAGCAGAACGAATCTTGATAATACCCCTGCCAATTCCATTACATTCATGGAGCCACATTACTAAATATTTTACTAAGGGTCTACAGAAATCTCAAGGGTATTCGTGGGGGTGATTGATAGGCTAGCTGTCCATTTGCTGCATCCAAAGTCACATCTATTGTTCTCGACAATATTGTCAAATTACATGGAATTCCTTGCTACATGATCTCGGAAAGAGACAAGACCTTTGTGAGTTTATTTTGGTAAGCACTTTTCAAAAGCTTCGGCGCTCAATTGTATTTTGACATCAACTTATCACCCACAATTGGATGGGCAATCCAAAGGACTAAATCAGGAGTTTGGAGTGTTACTTGAGATTTATGACTTCTCATAAGCCTTCTCAATGGCTACCTTTTGCGGAATTGCAGTACAATACCACCTAACATACAACCATTAAAATGCCTCCTTTCAAGCATTATATGGTTATGCTTCTCCACAACTCACACTTTGACTGTATAGCACCAACTTCAATGGCAGCAATGTATCAATTACAGCTGGAAATAATAGCTCTCAAATCTTTCCTCAAAAATCAATTTGCATATGCTTTGAATGGAATGAAAGTCTATGCTGACCAGAATTGACTGAAATATCATTTGAAGTAGATGACCTTGTATTTCTAATAATTCATCCTTATAGACAAGCTTCACTAGCTATCAGGAAGAATCTTAAACTCTTGGCAAAGTACTGTGGTCCTTATCCTGACATTGCAAAGGGTAGGACAAGTTAGTCTTCTTAAAAAGCATATTGGTTCCAGGCATACTGCTCAACCTACTACAAATTTAGGAGGAAACAGATGGATCAACTACTATAATAACTTCCTAATATGTTGTATAACTACTCATGAATCAGTTAGAAGCAATAAACAGAAAGGTTATAGCTTGTATATAAACTTGTAATTAACAGCACCTTGTACTTGCGATGTATGATTTGAATGGATGAATTCTGAATCAACTTCTCATCTCCTGTCTAACCTTCTCATCCCCTTCCTTTCTTCTATTTTTCATCCCATATTCTTCACTCTTGTTGACTACTTTCTCTCATGGTTATTGAATTTTACTGTGAACAGTGGTGTCTGATGTCTTCATAATTGCAAAATATCTACATAACATTTGCTCCAAGTCCTTTGAATGAAATCCTGCCTAAAGGCTTGTATGACTAGCCATGGGAACACCACCCCAGGACTTTATTTACCTCTTAGCAACATGAACAACATCAATGAAACTTCTGGCCCACTTTCCGAGGTAGATGAGATGAATTATCTTCCCCTCTTTCACTCAATCCAGTGTAAAACTTACACAAATTGAAGATCAAATAGTGTATGAGAAATCAAATTCCTTTCTTATTGCCTCATTCCAAGTCTTCTTACACCCACCCTATGCTCTTATTGCCAATAGTTTCCATCGGATATCTTTTTCTCACCAGTGCATTTGATGCAAGGCAAGTCTAGGTATCTGGGACAAACCAGAAAATGTACTAAAATTCCATTCAACACCAAAAAATAAGAAAGGACATTTGTAGACAATTGTCCAACCTAGTTTCCTAAATACTTAAAAACTCTGAAGCAATAAAATGACATTCTAAATCTTAAGTTTCCTACCTATGACAATAAATTCATAATTTAAATAGCATCCGCCGAATCTTCTTTCCCTGACTTCATTACCCGTCAACATAAGTGAGCAATGTGTGTTGTGATATGCTTTCCACATGTTCAAAATCAGTTAGTCATTGTTATAAAGTATGTTCATTATTTAGTCTGGAAAAGCTATATTCAGTAGCCTAGCTGACTTGACTTCAAGAGGAATAGAAGCTATAAACAGACTAAATGAATAAAGAATTGTTATAGAAAGAAATTAGCTTTCTCTATACCTCCTTTCCTGTCTATTTAGGCATTTCCACAAGCACAATATACGCACCTACTTTTCGATATACCACATGAAGCTTAAAGCCAAACAAGAGAAGGCCAAAATTGAAATTGTGGTTTGGAGAATGACAAACAAGCTAGCAGGTATGCCACACAAGCCACTAGTGAACAAACTCATTCAAAGCACGTTTTCTGATTGAATATACGAGATTTAATTAAAGAACTAGGTTGCTTATGTCGACTAACAACTAGCATAAGTGTACTTTGCTGGCTTGCTTATTAGTAGTATAATACTTTATAGGATTGTTGGGAAGCTTCTTTATTTGGTTAATCTTTGGCAAGATGCTGGTAAAAGCTTGTTTGTTGTCCATTTTGAAGCTTAATATGGGCTTATTATTGAGAAACTTGTTTGTTGACCATTTGACTAAGGATTGAACTTGTTTGGCACTCTTCAAGCTTTGAATGAGGCCAGATTGAACGTGTTGTTCAAGTTCAAGTGGTCACAAGCTAAAACTTGAACTCTGCTATACAATATGGAGCCAAGCTTGAAATTAGGAGTACAAGGCTTAGCTCCATTATACCCTACTAATAAAGTACAATAATCTAAAGCTGTCCAAATTACAATAATATCATAAAATTACTGGGTCAATTCTAAAATATTTCAATTCCTAATTTTGCCCTTTTTGCATTGTTCTTCACCAATTTAATGAAATTGTTTGTGAGTTTTAAAGAAAGTACAATTGAAAGCAAGTATTCATGCAACGGGAAGCCATGACCAACTTCCTTCAAGATTCCTATGCAGAAGACCGCAATTGAACAAGCATGCTGCATACAGACTCGAAATACTCATTTGGAAGGAAAAAGGTCCAATATTTTAGCCTTTTCAAACACATCATTATACTCAATCTCTGGTTCTGCTAATTCTGGCCTCTGCTCCAACTTGATAGTACATTCCATTGTTTCATCTACAATGCTGGTTCTTTAGCTAGCCTTCTTTGGGGATTCGTGTGCCCATGTGTAGAGTAGTGAAAATGCCTTTCACTTCCTTTAGCTTATTGCAGATGGCATCATAGCTGACATTCAATTCTACATAGCTAAGTATTGCTGAATCAGAAATACTGGCAAGCAAGATAGGAGGAAAGCCAAAGTCATTAGCTACATAGCTAATTATTTATAGCCTTAGCTGATTGTTGTTAGCTTTTGTTAGCTTATTGATTCAGTAGTTAAACTATTAGCAACCTATGAGAATATAAGCAACACATGCAATAAGTTTTATATGTTAAATGAAAATACTGAATTCTCATAGGATTTCTTTCTTTCTCGCCTATTCTCAATATCCTTCCTTTCCTATTATTATCAACCACCTCCCTCACTCTTTGCCTTCTTATTTCCTCTATTGCCAAACAATCCAAGTGTTCCTCTGGTCAAGCTCTATTTAAATACCTCGGTCACTTCATTTCTGGACAAGGAGTCTCCACCATAGATGAAAATATTGATATCGGTATTGGTCATTGTTATTTGGTATCAGACATATCAGGCTAAAAAAATTTTTAAAATCGTAAGCTAACAAGCCTGCATCAGTCAATATAACGGCTATATCAATCACAATATTGAGGGATCCAGATACTAATATATATTGGCCGATATTTTTATCTATATTGCAAAATTGAAGCCACAACTGTGTGGCCTACTCCAACAAATTTGTGATCCTTAAAATGATTCATTGGTTAAACCGGGTACTAGAGGAAATTCATTGGACATTATGGCATTGTGGCCAAACCTTTAATTCAATTGTTAAAAGAGGAAGCTTTTCAATGGAACCAAGAGGCTTCGTAGGCTTTTCATAAGCTCAAAAAGATGATGAATGAAGTTCCAGTAATTTGTCTCCCTGATTTCAAACACCCATTTATTAAAGAAGCAGATGCTTCCAGTGCAGGTATGGGTGCAGTGCTATGACAATATGGCCATCATATTGCTTTTATTAACAAAACAGTTGGTCTCAATGCCAAAGGACTATATAAAAACTCTGTTATTCTATTAGCAGTCACCAAATGGAAGCATAACCTCAATAATCACTTAATTATCAAGACTGATCATGACAGTCTCAAACCTCTCCTGGAACAGAAGTTTACCATTGCTTTACAACACAAAAGCCTCACTAAACTGTTAGGCCTTGATTACTCCGTCCAATATAAAAAAGGAGTCATAATATCTTGGCTGATGTTCTATCTTGCAAATTTGAAGAATCCCACTGCCACAGCATGTCGTCATTAAAGCCAAAATGGCTACAAGGATGGGATAGTTATGCTTCAGATAAAACAGAGCTGGACTTATTGACAATATTGTTTAATCAAATGGCCAGACCACCTTTTACACTTAACCAGGGACTTTTGAAGTATAAAAACAAACTTTATATCAGGTTTATTACTGATCTCAGAAACAAAATCATCAGCTCTCAACACAATACACTTGTTGGTAATCATTCTGGATTTTTGAGTACCTATAAAAGAGTTTGGTGTCTCTTTTATTGGCCTGGTTTTAATGAGGAAGTCTTGTTATATGTTAGTTCTTGCCATATTTTTCAATGACATAAAATGACTGCTCAACCATATTAGGGCCTTCTACAGCCATTGCCTATATTTTCACATGCTTGGACACATGTCTCCCTGAATTTCATTGAAAAATTCCCTTCCTCATTTGGCAAGAACACTATTTTGGTAGTAGTAGACTGATTCACCAAATTTTCTCACTCTTAGAATTGCCTCATCCCTTTCCAGCTCCTAAATTGCCTCTCTGTTCATTAAAAATATCGTCAAATTACATGGTATACCCAAAGTATTGTGTTTGACAAACATAAAATCTTCACATCTCTTTTGGCAATCTTTTTTTAAACGTTTGGGCACTAAATTGCATTTTTACAGCCTATTGGCCCCAATCTGATGGCCAAACTCAGTGATTAAATCAATGTGTAGGGTGTTATATGAGATGCATGGCAAGTCACAAGCCTCCACAATTAGTTGCCGTGGCATTTCGCCCCAAATTGCCACCAACTTCCAAATTCACTCCACTTTCCATGTTTCACTCTTGAAGAAATGTGTTGGACACCAGGTCAACTGCCCTTGTTTGACGACAGCCATAAATTTATCATAGCTCCCCTCAGGTTCCCTCAGAGAAGAACAATTAACAGGAATGGTATTCTGATTCTGCAACTTCTCATGCAGTGGAACAATTTGCCATTTGAAGATGCTACGTGGCAGGATTTGTCCTCCATCAACAACCAATTTTCTTCTTCCAATTATTGAGGGACAAGGATATGGTCCTCAGGCGTCTCCTTGGGGAGGGGGGTTGTTTTTCATGACATCAATAAATAAGCCTAATCAGATATTGGAACAGGACAATCAGGAGATCAACAGAAGTATACACAAGTAATTGGACATATTAGCTCACAAAAGAAGGATAGGTATCCAAGATGCATCTTGTTAATCTGTTGCAATTCAGTTGCATGCTAAACCATCAAGTAGGAAATGAATGGATAGCGACAACAGTGGTGTAACCAATGATAGAAGCAATAGATACTATAAATAGAGTGGCTTAGCTTTGTAATTGATATGATTAATGGTAAACTGATTCTAAAGTCTTGATACTCCACAGATCTGTCTTCAGTTCTTCCTCTTTCTTTCTTCAGTTTTCTTTCTGAGTTCCTTTTGCTATCTTCTTGTTGGCTTATTCCACCTTGCATAACAATGATTTAAGAGTTGGCCATTTTTTCATAGCTGATATTTTGGAGGGGTCGGTGGATTTGCCTTGATTTTAGGTGACCAAGGTACTCTATTTAGGTTTGAGAAAAGGTATATTTAGATTGTTTTGCAAAGAACAGGTTGTATCTGATGACCAGAAGACAATGTGAAGATGAGTGATGTGATATTGAAGTGAAGAACTATATATTAGAATGTTATCAAAGAAAACAAGGGAAAACTTTCTTAGGTAGGGCTTGAAAATGTGGTTCATAAGATCCTGCCAATGGTTGAGCATTGGTTAGCTCGAAGGGCTTTACCTGAAATTATAACAAGGTTGGTGCATGCTAAAGACAGTTTTGTGGCATCTGAATGTTACATCCTGACATGTGTGATATTCAGATAGAAGGGCTAGCTTGGGATAAACAGAAGCATTATGAAGTTCATTGAGTAGATCTTCAATTATGATCATAGGAAACTTATTCTCAAGGGAATTATTAAATTTTTTATAATCAATGCAACAGTGCCAAGATCTCAATGTGTTTTTTTTTTTTCAAAAAGTGACGGTGATGCAAAAGGACTAGTTCTTGGTTGAGCTATTTCAGTCTTCAGCATTTCATAAATGAGTGGACTGGTTCTTGGTTGAGCTATTTCAGTCTTCCAGCATTTCATAAATGAGTATTTTGATTTCATTCTTCCAGCATTTCATAAATGAGTATTTTGATTTCATTCTTCTGGTAGTGAGTGTATCTCTTTGGCCTAAGATTAACGGGATGTTACTGTGGTTTAAGACTAATAAGTGATCAAAGAGTCTTTGTGGGGTAACTCTGTGAGTTCTTGAAAGATATTAGAAAATTTTCAAAATAGATGTTGGCGAGGAGTGGTAAATGGGTACCATGGTTGTCATGGATTGTAAGGCACAGAGATGAGCTATGATTCCCACACCATGTTTATACATTTGTGACAGTTCTTGCTAGAAGTCATACTGAGAATTGCTTGCTCAGAGGTACCTTTTAACTCAATTTGCTGTCCATCCCGTTGAAATGATAGGGAAAGATTGTGGAAGTCAAAGAGAATAGGACTCTCAAGTTGACTCCTAGCACCATGTCACAAATGGCTAGGTCCAATATTCTGAGATCATCCGAAAATGTATGTTCTTGCAGCTGCCAGAAGGTTGTAGAACTTGGATATGTTAAGTATTCAGGGTCCATTAGCTGCTGCTATATTTATATATATATATATATAGAGAGAGAGAGAGAGAGAGAGAGAGAGATCACATTGAGCCTTGGCAAACATTTGTGAATCAAGGAAGCTATGAGTGCATCCATTGTCAATGAGGAATAGTTACAGTATGTGTTATGAAGTGGGCGATTCTTCCACTTAATAACAATAAAAGAGGATGGAAAGTTGAGAGAATTACTTCCAAGATTGGAAGAACTCGGCTGCAACTCAAGGATGACAGAACAGAAGCTGTTTTCTTACTTCAATTCAAGTGGGAAGAAAAAACTCTTCATTTCATACTGATTTCATAGTACTTGACTTTATTAAGGTACTGACTAAATACCTTTAACAACCTTAAAACTACCTACCTACTTTAACTCATACTTCTGCTGTTGCTCATCTGCAGCGATGTTGCTGCATTTGGTTGTATATCTCTTCACCTAATACTGAACAGTGACTGATATTTTGTTCTGTTGTTGAGTGATCAATTGCTCTACTGTATTATTGAGCCTCATAACTTCCTTCAGCCGTGCCACCTGTACAACAGTAGTTATCACAGTTAGTCAGCAACAGATCAGGCATCATACCACAGATTGGTGGCCACACTAGCTTAGTCCAGCAACAGCAGATTTGAATAGCCAGCAGAGCACTTTGGACAGCAGCAACAACAGTGATAATCTGATACAGGACTGTTTATAATCCAACTAATACTACTACAACTAACACTAATATGGTTAATACGATGCTACATGAAAGTATGGTGTTGGAATGTGCCCTTTATCCAAATGGTCTTATTGTGAGAATCATCGAATAAGATATGAACATAAGTTTTAATGATGTCCTCAAATTGAACTAGTGATTTTGGTTCAATGACAGCTCTGCTTCATATAGTTCATTGTGTTCCATAGTTATACCATTGATTGTCTCTCATAGTACTTATGGCCTGGGAAAAATTTGTCTCCACATTTTCAACGGAGGCCTGTGGATCTCTTTTATTCTAATGTGAGTTGAGGCTGTTTGGTTGAGTTGAAAGGGAGGTGGTTGAGGTTTGTGAAGAAATTGTGGTTTTTCAGAAGTATGAATTGGAACCTTGGATCAGAAAGAAGGATTGTAAGCAGGTCTACGTGGATATTTGGGTTTTCTACGCAATGCATCCAAGGACTCTTCTTTTAATCTGGCCATTTCACAAGTTTGGGATAAGGTGGAATGTTTGAGAAGTTTAACCATAAATCTGGTTTCTAGTTTGAGGTCACATACAAATTTGGAGATGAAGTAATCCTTTGATATGAGTGGATTTAGACCAAGCATAAAAGATTTCAACTCTTCGAATTGTTCTTGATATATTTCTGCCGTGTCAGATTGGGGATGCATTTTAAATTCTTCCACATCCATGAATGATTTGTCACCAAATATGTGACAACCGGCTTCTCAAATCCTTCCCAATTAATACTCTGCTAGTGCATTTTGCATCTTGCTTTTAGAGTTCCTCTCTAGAAATCCAAGCACACACTGAATTTGGTCGGCCAACTCAACAAAAAAGGAAGCGCTAAGCCTCTACATCCTCGGTGAACATAATCTACTTATATGAAATAGCATCAATTTTTCCATTAGTTGCCAATAGAGTTGATTATTGTGCTTAAGTGGGGAAAGTTTCAATATTCGGCTCATTTGGGGGAAGTATAAATGGTTCATTTAGATTCGACGAGGAAAATAACCGAACCAATTGTAGACAATTCAAATGTGGCTTGTCTGCTTGTTGGGCTGAAAACTCAATGTAAGCTATTGAAATTGACTTGGGCTCAAATAAAGACCCCACTACTAACAGTAACTCTTTGAATGTCTCTTTAAGGACTTGTTCTTTTTCACTAAATAGTGCAGGCCAATAAAAAGTATTTCCAGAACACAAAAAGAAGCCACAAACTAAATTTGTTCTCTGAGAGAAATGGCTAGCAATGCTATCTCCCACAACTATTGTGCTTTCTCTCTCTCTCTCTCTCTCTATGTTTTTGCTGAACCACTCAACCTTGTGCTCTCTTCAATCTCTCGATGAATCGCACTTCTCTGACAGCAGTTCTCTATTTCTTCTCTTTCTTGAGTAGGATTGAAGGGAGTTGAAACTAGGGTTTTGGTTTTTCCTTGGTTGGTGGTTGTCCAGGTTTGACGGCCATGGTTTCAATTTTTAGAAGTTTATGCAGGGGTGACAGAGTTTGCTGGTTGGTGATGATGGGTTTGGATAGATGATGTTTTGGCATGTGATGTTGGAAATGGCGGGTTATGTAATGGTTATGGTAGCTTTCGTATGAATTTGAAGATGAACCAAGTTGGAGAAACTCACTGCCCTTTTTTCCTTCTCGTTTTTTAATCTCCTACCTCCACAATCAGAAAAGAATTTTTTTTTTCTGCACAATATTTTTTTTCTTTTACCACCTCTTCAAATACACTTATTTTTTCTACTAAAGGATATGAACTGGCAAGATTTTGGTGGAGGGATACCACAGTAAGGCAATAGGTTGGCTTCATGGGCAGTGGGTAGTAGTCAACAAGGATAAAGATCAGAATAATTCACTCATACCACATTTGATACAGGGAAGGAAAAATATGAAAGGGAAAGGAAGAAGAGAAAGGAGGGAAGGGGAGAAGTAGAGAAGAGAACAAAGAAAAGAGGAGATGCAGAGATTATCAGGAGAAGAAAAGAGAATCACAATCTCCCAATATCAATTTAATTCATCAATGATTTTTAACAATAGAAATAGGACTCCTATATAGAGGCACTCTTATTTTTGGTTAATTAGAAAATAAACATAATTTTCTAATTAACAATTACCTAAAATAAGAAAGTAATGAAAATAAAATATAGCATTCTTTAAGTATCATAGGGGCCTCTAAAGTTATAAAATTTTAGGAATTCCCAAATTATTATAAAATATGGAAGCAAATAAATTCAACTCAAAATTTTCAAATATCTTTAAGATGTCCACGTCAAAAAGCTTGGAAGGAAACATTTCTCTGATACCAGATACGATGAAATCAAATTTTCACTATTGCTCATTATAGAATTCAGTAACCGAGAAACCAGGGTATTAGAGTGAGAAAATGGTAAATAAGAGAATCACCAGGCCTAGACAGTAGAAGAAAATTTGAATTCCAAATTCATTCATTCAAGTCATACATTGGCAATACAAGGTTGGTCTTAGTATACAAGTTTATCTTGCAATTGTAACCAATCTATTTATTGATTCTGGTTGATTCAAGAGCAGTTATGCAACATATTAGAAAGTTGTTATAGTAGTCGGTCCATCTGTTTCCTCCTTGCACTACTGATCAGCCTGATTCTGTTCTGCTGAGGCAGATTATATGTTCCAAGCTTCTGAATGGGGGCATTATGTGACAGTAAATTAGCTAGACATCCTTGTTATGGAGATCTGTGATGTCATTGGAGATCTGTGATGTCATTTGATAGATAGTCAATTTCTTGAAGGGATTGTTAATGTGTGTTTCAACCTGTTACTAATTGGTAATTACTTGTGATAGAAAATCATAAATTAATGATAGTATGGCAATCACATTAAATCCTAAGTAATTCAAAAAATGCTTCCTAAAATAAATCTTGAAAGGCTTGGATCAATTCCCATCCATTCTCCCAGGCTTTGAAGAACTTGTACTGAGTCTGTGACGGACCGGCCATATTCCACCCTTTACGGCCTCCGTCAAATTCACGTGCTTATATATATTCATATATATATATATATATATATATGTATGTGGGTGGACTTAAATTTTTTCTTTATATTTTCCCACGTGCACAAGAACGCATAAGGCCGGACTTCTTGAGTCGGCCTGATGAAGTGGGTCAGTCGAACTAGGTCGGTCAGCATGAAAGTTCAGA